>JACXGJ010016989.1:0-11682 GCA_016801105.1 Esox niger
CATTGTCTTTTCCCGGTTTCCCACTGCTTATGAACTCACCCCGGACTCCTTCATTGTCTTTTCCCGGTTTCCCACTGCTTATGAACTCACCCCGGACTCCTTCATTGTCTTTTCCCGGTTTCCCACTGCTTATGAACTCACCCCGGACTCCTTCATTGTCTGGTCTCCAATTGTCCCTCACAACAGGTCCCAATTAAGTCATCAGTATGTGTTTAAATGTTTCTCCTCTGCTCCCCTCACTTGTTGGTCATCGTTTCCCTGTCTACTTATGTGTACTTGTCAGTGGTGAGTGGTTTCGGTTTGTTAAAACCTTTGCTTTTCATTTAGTTCAGTTCATGTGCTCTGTGTTTATTTTGTATTAAAATACCACCTTGACCTCAACCTCCACCACTACACCAATCATGACAGAACCATATATTTGAGGTCTCTCCAGAGTGTCTCAATGATATTAAGGTCAGTAGACTGTGATGGCCACTCCAGAACCTTCCCATTTTTCTAGTTTAACCAATGGAGGGTAAACTTGGCCTTGTGCCACAGGTCATTGTCATGCTGGAAAGTCCAAGAGTGTCCCATGCCCAGACTTTGTGCAAAATAATGCAAATTGTCTGCCAGTATTTTCTGATAACATGCTGCATTCATCTTGCCATACATTTTCACAAGATTCCTCATACCTTTAAAGCTCACAACCCCCCAACATATCAGTGAGCCATCACCATGCTTTACAGTGAGGGTGGTATTCTGTTCACTATATGCTTTGTTGACCCCTCTCCAAACATAGCGCTAATGGTCGTGACCATAGAGCTCTATTTTGGTCTCGTCACTCCAAATTACAGTGTGCCAAGCTTCCTTGGGTCGAGTATGCGCACAACACCCTTCCCACGTCCGCGACAGGCATGTGCCCTTTCCAGTGCCTGCGTTTACAGTCCACCTGCCTGTACTGACGCCACCGGTTCATGAGCCGCCTCACTGCCCGTCCCCGACAACTCCACCTGCCACTTTCCATCCCTCTCCAGTCCGCGCTTGGATCCTTACCTGTGCTCATGAAACCGCAATAAAACTGTTAAGTTATACAGTATTGTCTATTTCTGGTACATTCCATGATTCTCTCGTCTTTTCACTTGATGAAAAAGTTTGATACAATAACTATCAATAAAGTAGTCTCTATGTCATTCACAAATGAAAGAAAAAAAGTATAATGTTATGCCATGAAAGAAGAAAGCCTATTACTGGATAATATGCTGTTAAAATGGCCAGTGGCAAACACCATACAATACATAGATATTATTTGTGGTGATGGTAAACTTAGCAAGAAACGAATGGCCAATTAGCTGTTGAAACGGCCAGTAGCAGGAGGATTTGTTCAGGGTACACACAAGAAGCAATAATGATACCTGCCAAATGTACAGCTCTGTGGAGTAGTGGTTGACGACACTGCCTTCCACGTGGTTGACCCGGGTTTGAATCTCAAGAGGGCAAACCCTTTTTATTGCAAGTCGGCTGAACTAGGCTTACCTGGTTTCTTGTTTAATTCTGTCAATATTTTCCCCTTAAAAACAAAAGATTGCGTGTGTAGTCACATGACTCTGTCCCATCCACTCAGTGGCATGAAACCCACATGGAGGAGAACTAAAACGCAGTCAAATGAGCAACGTCTACCAAAGAAAAATGCTGTGTCTGTCATTTGGACACATTTTGGCTTCAGTAAAGTGTAATCACTGCAGAAAAACAGTTACAGCGACAAATGGTAATACCACTAATCTTTTTAAACACTTGGAGCACAATCACATTACCAAATATGAACATTGCATGGCTAAAAAAAGTACCTGACAAGCGCCCAGCAACATGTGCCTCCAGAAAAGCACGTGTCGATAACACAAGCATTTCCTAATGCTACACATTATGAAAAGAATTCAAAAAGATGCAAATAAATAACAGACACAATTTTAATACATTGCAAAGATTTGGTTCCCATAGCTACAGTGGAGCGAAGTGGGTTTAAACACCTTGTTTAAGCTCTTGACAAAAAATACACTGTGCCATGGCGACCAGATATTTCATAAACTGCACTGCCCAATATGTGCAAAACATGTAATGAAAAGGAAACAGACACATTTGAGCTCTGGTCAAGTAGGACGATGGACCCATATTTGAGCCTTACTTTGTACTAAATTGACAATGAATGGACGATGCAATACAGTTGCAAATGTTCCCATCGATCACACATGACAGAGATGATTGCACATGGCCTGAGAGATGCACAGCTCAATGGATGGACATGGCTGCAGTGTTTTGGACACAGGCTGCACCTTGCAATTGGTAAGTGCACATCAGCTTAACAGTCACAGTGCTATAATATTCAATAATCGGATTGGGGATATCTGGGTGGTGACTGGCGGCTATATTCTTTCTGTGTTTGTATGTGTCATAAATGATAATGTCTATATGTTTTTAAATTACTCTTATTCACCTCTTCCTGTCACGTACTGGCTATGCCCCTAGCCATCTTTGCACTGGGCTGGGGGCCATAGTCAGGACAGGACAACAATAGATGCCTCTAGGCATCTCTGCATGGCTAGGTTTCCCCAATTGGATGCAGGTGTAGATTGTTGCCTCCAATTGGGGAACCTATTGAAGCAGAATGTTTGCCCACACAGGTTGTGGAGTATTTTGGTTTGTCTGCTGTATGCTACGCTACCCAGTCACTGGAGCTGCTTTAAGTTTGTTTTGTTTTGTTTCTTTCTTTCTTTATTAAAACATGGAGTACCTTCACCCATTCGCCTCTGTGTTTGTGTCCTTCCACCAGCCTTGTGACACTTGCTTTCTGTGCTGATGTTCTTGTTAAGCATTTTTTGCAGGTGTTTAAAAAGTTGCTACATAAATAATATTTTATTTATAAATATCTTCAGCACACTAAATACTGTGACAACAATAACAGTTAAAAATCACATTACACAACAAAGCAAAAAATAGAGACAACCTAGAAAGACGAGGTTGCTAAACAATGTTGTAAAGGAATTGGGTCTCGTAGACCCCTGGAGACATTATAATCCCATGGGCAAGGACTTTACATTCTACTCCAATCCCCATAATAGTTACTCCCAAACAGACTTTTTCTGCATACTGCAGCAAGATTTGTACAAGGTTAAATACTGTCCCATTGGATCCATAGCAATCAGTGATCATGCTCCAATTTCAATTACAATTAACCTAGAAAGGGAACTGTTTTTTTAAATAAACATCATTACTCTCAGTCCCAGAGTAATTACAACAGATCAAATAGCAATTTGTGGAATACTTTGAAATTAAAGATAATGGCGAGGTGACACTATCAATTTTATGAGAAGGGGCTAAAGCAGTTATTAGAGGAAAATTTATAGAACTATCAGCAAGACAAAAGAAAACACGATGAAAAAAAAAAAAACTAAAATAGAATTCAGCAACTATAATCTGATCATAAAAGAACAGCAAATGCCAAGACACTTCTAGATTTCAAAAAGACCAAGCAAAATCTGGACTCTCTTCTAACTTATAAGACAGAGGGTGCATTGCGTTTCTCTAATCAAAAGTATTATGAGGGCAGTAGCTGAGCCAGGTGATTATTTGCATTTCATCTCTGTAAATCCCAAGCAAGTAGAGTAATTGCCAAAATAATACACCCTGTGCTTAGAAAAACAGTGACTCACCCCAAAGATTTTATAGATGCATTTGCATCATTCTATGAATATCTATACAACGACAATGATTGTGCCTTGACAGTGGGGAAAACCCCAGACGACTTCACAAAAATAAACTTACCCACCTTAGCGGAAGATGAAGAAACCAATATAGTAAGGCCAATAACCGAAATGGAAGTGAAAGATGCAATAAAGCGTTTAAAAAGTAATAAATCATCCGGGACAGATGGCCTGCCAGGAGAGTTATATAAATGGTTTTCGCAGGAATTATCTTCAATCTTTACTAATGTCTTTAACATTACGTAATTTTAGAAGTGAACCTCACAATATCCTAAGCGGACGCCATTTTATCAGTTATACATAAGGAGGGTAAAGACCCTACCTCATGTGAGAGTTATCGTGCGATTTAGTCTACTGTATAATTACCTAAAATTACTGACAACTATCTTGGCAAGAAGAGTACAAAAACCTATAGAAACATTTTTAAACCAGACCACACCAGACCACACTCTTTGCAGGTGATATATTAAGATACATAAGCAAACTTCTATTCTGACCTTATTGACAACCCTTACCGAATATGAGGAAATATAAGGATACCTAATAAACAAATCAAAATCGGTGGCCTAGATGGTAACAGAATTCCCAACAGAGTTGTACCATCTTTAGGTGGCATGAACAAAGTTTCAAATATCTCGGCATTATAAACTTAAATTAGATGGGACATCCTTCCCCTGCATCTTATGTCTGGACTGGAAATTAAAAGAATGAATGTTCTGCCACGATTATTTTTCCTTTTCTAATCCCTACCACTGGAGGTCCCCAGTCATACCTTGGATAAAATGTTCTCTAAATTTATATGGCAACAAAAGTGCGAGAGTAAGATATAAACAGCTACTATATTCAAAGGAAAGGGGTGGGCTTAGTCTACCCAACCTGAGGAAGTATTACTGGTCTGCCCAACATAAAGCTTTAGGGGCCTGGATAACTAATGACATAGGCTCAATATGGGTAGAAATGGAACAGAACTCTTATATAAAGAACATCATTGGAATCCATTCCTAAATAAAATGTCTTAGAAAAAGCTCAATGTAATGAATGAATGGATAGATGTCACTGGAACTCTGGTCAAATGAAAAAACACAGCTGAGGCTTTCTACCTCAATATCCTGAGGAATTTTGTCTAGCTAAAATGAGACAAAAAATTTGACTAAACAAATGGATGGGGATGGGACTATTTAATGGTAAGATCCTGAAATCTTTTGAACAATACTCACAGGAATTCATTTTCCCAACACATGACATCTTTAAGAATCTGGAAAAAAAGTCACTATTTGGAGAAACATAGCATGGGCAAATCTTTGTATGCCTCCATCCAATTTGTAACTATGTCTTACATCTGTCATTGAAAACCATGCAAAAATTTAATTTCCAGTTTATACAAAATACTAAAACAAGAAGAAACAGATAAATATATGGACATTAAAGAAAAATGGAAACTGTAAATGGACAAAATAATACCTGACACTATGGATAAAATCATTTAGGTATGGACATAAGTTGACACAGTCTTTCATGGGGAGAATTTGAGTGGAAGGTTAAGATTAGGTTTTATAGAAACGCCCCTACTTCTTTCCAAATTAAGTAAAACAATGTCCCAGTGTTGGAGAGGCTTCTGTTAGATAGGTGACCACACCCATATATTCTGGGATTTCCCAAAGATGCTGATATATTGGCAGGATATTGAGGAGGTACAAAACATGTTAGGAATTCATTAAGAACCAAACCCATCCTCTTTCCTGTTGGGTATTGTTCCAGAGTTCTGTGCCTGCGTTCAGAATTAAACAATCACATTCAAACTCATGTAAAATAGAAGTCATTGCACACCTGCCATCATTTAAAGTGACACTGATTAATCACAAATAAAGTTCAGCGGTTCTAGTCGGATGTTCCTGACATTTTCTTAGTTGCATCTCAGAGCAAAAGCCATGGTCCGCAGAGAGCTTCCAAAGCATCAGAGGGATCTCATTGTATAAAGATATCCGTCAGGAGAAGGGTAGAATTTACCATTAGAAATACCATGGAACACAGTGAGGACAGTCAAGTGGACAAAAAACAGAGACATTACCATAAACTGGACGTCCCTCCAAAATTTATGAAAAGATGAGAAGAAAACTGGTCAGGAAGGCTTCCAAGAGGCCTGCAGCAACATTAAAGGAATTTCTGGCAAGTAATGGCTGTGTGCTACAACAACAATAAAATCAAAAGGTGCTTCAACAAAGTATTAGTTTAAGGGTGTGCACGGTAATGCAACCAAGTTATTGTGAGTATTTTATTTTTATTTCCCCCCCTCAAAGATTTCAGTTTGTTTTTCAATTGAGTTGTTCACATTATAGGTCACATTAAAGGTGGAAAATGTTCTGACATGATTTATCTTTGTATAATTGTTTTACATCACGAACACCTGGCATTTAAACAGGGGTGTGTAGACTTTTTATATCCCCTTTATATACATTGCTGTAAACAGCATTTGTCTTTGAGAAATTTAGAAAAACAAATACAAAAAGGGGCCAAACAACTTTGTAATCATAAATGGCAACAAATCATCACTATCCTTAATTTTTTTTTGTATGATCAGTAATATTTTCACAGTCAATGCCAAAATGTCACAATTTCTGCAAGGAAATGCAAACTAGCCTGCTTTCAACTTTAGTGTTATGGATTTGACTCCTAAGGCAGGCAACTGCTACATTGAAAACGCTTGCCTGGAAAAACAACAAAATGTTTGATATTCAAACAGCACGTTCTTGTGTCTGACCTAAATGAAATGATAATCAATTATTGATTGTCCTCTAACAACTAATAGCGGAACACACGAGAAATAATAGTATCAAACATGACATACACAGTACACCACTTGCAAAGCTTTAGGATTTCTGTGACAAATGATTTTGTAATCGTTTATTTTGTGTGAGATTGACAAAACAGTTGGGGAGAACAAACATCAAAAGTCCTGCTGTTGTAGATCTTCTTTAAATTAGTCGTAAAGAAACCAATAAGAGTTGTTGGGAAAGATATCTAGGGTGTATGAAATGGTTTTTAGTACATAAAGGATTATAATGAAGTTAAAAAATTGGGGAATGGCACAAGATGCTATCTTATTCAATGACTCACCTCGGAAGCTAACTTGGCCATTTAAATATATATATATTTTAAGAAAAGTCTAAAGAACTGAAGAGGTGATTAAATTCATGGCTTAGAGGAGAATAAGAAGTGTGGGGTGGTAGATGGCTGAGCCTCCTTTGTTTGAAATTACATTCATTATTAAGCAAATACCTTGGGTGAATTAAGACAAGGCTTGCTTATCAGTCTTCTGCCTGCTCAGGGAGCCACAGAGGAGTAAGTAGGGCAGAGTGTCATGCAGAGAAGATGACGTTCTATAATTAAATTTCCACAATACGTACAGGATTTTGAAAGGCTTGGAAATGTTTTGTTTTTCAAGCAAATAACATAGTTTAAATTGCTTTCTAAAATATCCCTAATTTGCACCTATTTTTGAGTCATCTATTATGAAGTACTTATAAGAATGAATTAACCATTTAATTGACTACAGTGTATAGAGGCCAAGCTTGTGCGTTCTGTTCAAATTTGACGCAGACACTCGGCCCTCCATGGAACCAGTTTGACACCCCTGCTTTACGGTATAACAAACCACTACAGTGCACTGAATCTATTGTATAAAACCAAACATCTGCCACATGTTGCATTTATATTGCAACCAAACTTGATATACAAAAATGAATCCAGCAAACATACAGTCCCCTCCAAAAGTATTGTAACGGCAAGGCCAATTCCTGTTTATGTTGTTCACTGAAGACATTTGGGCTTAAGATCAACAGATGAGTATGAGACAGCAGTTTTCATTTCCTGGTATTCAAATATAGATGTGTTAAACAACACAGGACATACCACCCTTTGTTTGAACCCACGCATTTTTCAAGTGAGCAAAAATATTGTAACATGTGACTGACAGACATTTCTTGTTGCTCAGGTGTTGCCTTTTAGGTTGATTGTTCAAACATGAAATAGCTCTGCATGACTAGTCTAAGTTTCCATCCTTGATTTAAACCTATAAAGACTGCATTTTCTTGTTAAAGAGGATAAACCAACATGAAAATACAGAGAGCTGTCTATGGGAGAAAAGCAAGCCATTGTCAAGCTGAGAAAAGAAGGAAAATCGACCAGAGCCATTGGACAAACATTGTGCATAGCAAGCACAACAATTTGGAATGTCTGAAAAATAAACTAATTGGTGTACTGAGCAACAGACGTCGAACAGGTCAGCCAAGGAATACAACAGTAGTTTATGACAGAAATATCATGAAAAAAATAATAATAATAAGTAAGTGACATCACCAACGACCTCCACAGGAGTGAAGGTATCACAATCCACTGTTTGAAGAGAGCAGAGAGCAGAAATATAGAGGCCACACCACAAGATGCAAACCACTCATCAGCAGTAAGAATCGTAAGGCCAGATTTAAATTTGCAAAGAAGTACTGAGATGAGCCGCAAATGTTCTGGAACACAATCTTAAGGACTGATGAGACCAAGATAAATCCCTACCAAAGTGATGGAAAGGCAAAAGTGTGGAGAAAGAAAGGAACTGCTTATGATCCAAAGCACAAGCTCATCTGTGAAGCATGATGGAGATAATGTCATGGCTTGGGCGTGCATGGTGGCTTCTGGAACAGGCTCATTAATATTTATTGATGATGTAACTGATGACAGTAGCAGCATAATGAATTCAGAAGTGTACAGAAAAATGTTGTCTGCCAATTTACAGAGGGATACATTGAAACTAATCGGGAGGACGTCTATCATGCAGCAGGACAATGACCAAAAGCACACTGCCAACACAACAAAGGACTTCATCAGGGGAAAAAAGTGGAAGGTTTTAGACAGGCCAAATCAATCCCCTGACCTTAACCCAATAGAGCATGCATTTCACCTCCTTTAGAGGAGACTGAAGGGAGAAACACCCCAAAACAAACAAGAACTGAAAGAAGCTGCGGCAAAAGCCTGGAATAGCATCACAAATGAAGAATGCAACAGTGTGGTGATGTCGATGAGTTGCAGACATGAGGCAGTTATTGCAAGCAAGGGTTATGCCACCAAATATTAAATGTTATTTACTCCATTAATTTTGCTCACCTAAAATGCTGTGGTCTAATACAAACGGTGATATGTCTTAAGTTGTTTAATACATCCAGATGTGAATACAAGGAAATGAAGGTGTCATTTGGTCAATTATGACATTGTTCGCCAAGTTCTCAATTGCAGTAATGACGATGCCTCTGCCAGACTCTGGGGAAGGGGAGGAAGGTCCTTCTCAGGACATGACTCCTCTGACCCAGACTAAGCTGCCTCCTTCCCACATATTTCAAAATTGTTTTCAACTACAAGATCTTGTCTCTCTTAACATTGTTTAATCATTGATGATTGACTTGGAATCTAATTCCCTTTCCTGTCAATGTTTTTAATTATGTTCTGTCAACATCTGCAGAATAATGGTTTAAATGTCAGATGGTTGTATTGATTCTACTTGTACTTGTATTTGTTGTATTGTATTCTGAAACATTTTATGTTACAACTTACGGATGGCTGCCTATTCTTGGCACTCTTGGAAAATGGATGTTTTATCTCAATGAGCCTATCCTGGTTAAACAAGGTTTAACAATAAAATGCCTTTTGTCAGGGACAGTTTGCCTCCATCAGTTTCCAACAGAGCAGTAGAGAATATGCTGTCTGTCTCTGCCCCGGTTTCTTTGGAAATGAGCAATAGCGAGTGACTTCTCCCTGACTCTTGCTCTGTAGTCTGCGGGGTCTCAAATAGATTTGCTTTTTCTCGCTCTATTCCCTTTCCTGTTTGGATTAGAGAGTGGAAACTGGTTTTGGCGTCACAGGCTGTCGAGGTGTCTCTGGGTGTTATAGATATAAGTACTCCAACCTCTCAACTCACCGGCACTCATAGGCTGAAAAACCATACAGCGAGCCCGGCAATAGTCCCCACTTCGTTGTCGGTGAAGTGAGTCTGCTTGCTCTGTCAATGCTGCCCAGTGTCTCCGTGTTAATGCCTGTTAACCTTTGGCTAAACGCCGGTGTATGCAAATGCTGAGTTCCTCTTGTCCCCCTGAGCCTTTGCTTTCTAATGGTGAAAATGCCTCCCCTGTTGTATAGCTCGGTAGCCTAGTGGGTAGCGCTCCCCTCTCCCAAAGGGGACCACTGGATTCGTGGCCCGACCCAGACATTCCCTTTTTTGTTTTTTGTTAATTCCCTGCCCGCCATGGGCCGCGTCTCTTCTTGCGAGCGAACACTTCCTCAATTGCATGCTCTTCCTCTCAGATAATTATTGGAAGTGGCGTTGTCACTGGACTCTGTCAGCTTGGCTCGCCTTCACTATCATGAAGGGTTATCTGATTCATATCGGATTTCTGTGCAAGCATAAACCTGAAGGATACTTACATTCATGTCCCAATTGTTTACAGACACAGGAAGTTTGGCCTTTCAGGGCAAGGTCTACGAGTACACTAGAGTAACGTTCGGTTACGCACTGGCCCTGCGCACCTTCTCCAAATGTTTGGAGGTGGCATTGGAGCTGTTACGCAGAGCCGGCATCAGAATTCTAGCCTACCTGGACGACCTCCTGATTCTAGCCTCGTCAGTGAAATTGGCCAGAGCTTGTATTGTCCAAGTAGTGTCCCCTTATACATCCACTTGCGGTGAATTGGAAAAAGAGCGCACTGAGACCAGCCCAACAGGTTTCTTATTTAGGTCTGTTCCTGGACACTCCTCTCTGCTCTTGAACTGTCGCCCTCCGTGCCTGTGATTGTCCACCCAATCATGTTCCTGCTGGGCATGATAGTAGCAATGCATGTGTTGGTCTCATTGGGGTGTTGCACATGTGAAGCCTGCAAACTTGGTCCTCTCGGCAATGGGTCGAACCCCTGCATCATCACGACCGGATCTCTCTCTGCCTTCGCACCTGGCAGGGGATCTGAATAATTGGAGGGACCCTGTCATGTTCTCTCAGGACATGCCCTTGGGAAGAGTGACGTTATGCGTTCAGGTGTTCACAGGTGATTCTTTTTAGGGTTGGGGAGTAAAGGGGTAGTAAGGTCTCCTGCTCTCAGCCTATTAATGATGGGTCTGTGGCTGAGGGCTCACATCCACCTTTTGTTTTCTGTCAGCAATTCACATTCCAGGCTGTCTGAATGTGAGGAGCGGATCTGATGTCTTGACAGGGCCTTTGAGACGGTGAGTGGCGTCGTCATTCCAACATCGTTTCCCTAATTTGGGATAGGTTTGGAGAAGCTCAGATGGACTTGTTCGCATCCCGGCGGAACGCACAATGTCGTCTGTGGTCCTCCCTGTTCCAACAGGATCACCCTCTGGGGGTGGATGTATTTGCACATCACCCCTGGCCTCAGGGACTCCTTTATGCATTCCCACCTCAGCGCTACATTGTGCGTCTGGTGGCCTGGATCAAATTGGAATGGCTTCTGGTGAGTGGCACGGTACCCAGAAATAATTCAGTTGCTGGCAGAGCACCCTTGGGTGATTCCTCTTAGACACAACGTGTAGCCTCAACCTGAGTGTGTGATCGTGCACCCTCCTTTGTCAGGGACCCTCAATATTGGCCCCTGAATTGGATAGGCTGTTGAGAAGGGGATTTGTTTTAAGATGTAATACGCACTATTCAGGGTGCTAGAGCTGCATCTACTTCCAAACGGTATTACACTAGATTTGGACCCCATCATAGTACTGAGACTGCACTTGTGAAGGTAACAAATGACCTTCTAATGGCCTCAGACAAAGGATCCGCATCCGTCCTGTTGCTTCTTGATCTTAGCGCTGCTTTTGACACAATTGATCACTCCCTTCTCTTAGAGAGACTGGAAACCCATATTGGGCTACGTGGGAATGTTCTAGCCTGGTTTAAATCTTA
>JACXGJ010016990.1:0-11682 GCA_016801105.1 Esox niger
AGAGACTGAGGGTAGAGACTGAGGGTAGAGACTGAAGGCAGAGACTGAGGGTAGAGACTGAGGGTAAGAGACTGAGGGTAGAGACTGAGGGTAGAGACTGAGGGTAGAGACTGAGGGCAGAGACTGAGGGTAGAGACTGAGGGTAGAAACTGAGGGTAGAGACTGAGGGCAGAGACTGAGGGTAGAGACTGAGGGTAGAGACTGATGGTAAGAGACTGAGGGTAGAGACTGAAGGCAGAGACTGAGGGCAGAGACTGAGGGCAGAGACTGAGGGTAGAGACTGAGGGTAGAGACTGAGGGTAGACACTGAGGGTAGAGACTGAGGGCAGAGACTGAGGGTAAGAGACTGAGGGCAGAGACTGAGGGTAAGAGACTGACCCCTTTGATCATCAATTTTTTAAATGTTATATTTTCCTCTTAGTTTGGAAATGTTTCAATGTCTGGAGAGACTAAAGAGAAAAATACCACAGTGGGTAAAATGACTAAAAAGCGACACTATAGAGATTAAGGGGAGAGACTATAGAGACTAGGAGACTTTAGGGAATACAGAGACTATAGAACAAATCTCTTTACTGTAGAAAGGTCACAAGGTCATCAAGACCCTTTAGCAGGAGGCAGACCATTAGGTTGTTACCTTGGAAACGTGTTGCTGCAGATTCCCTGAGTGAGAAGAAGATGTCACACATGACCGTGGGACAACTCACGCCTGAAGTTGTGATCTCCTTGAAGATCTGGTCTACGTACTGACGTAGGTTCTCCTGAGCAACAGAACCACATAGAACCACAGGGTTAGAAACAGACAACTGTCCCTCATCACCTCAATGCATTAAGCCTGCAGGCACAACCATGACCCTTGAACTCTCACCTCAGGTGAAGCCTGCACCTAACAACGTCTTGCGGCGCAACAAACTGCCCCCTGAACCCCATCCTGTCCTCCTTTCTACAGGTCATCTCTGGGTCCCTACATCCCAACCCAACCCTGCATTGCATTCTGGGTTGTCCCACCCCACAGAAGGGCAGCTCTTACTCAGCCCAGTGAAAGCCCTTCTCTGTCCTGGCATCTCAAATATGTAACCAGGTCCCCTTAAAGATTGGACTGCAGAGTCACTCAAAAAATCCAAAAGTGATTTGAAGTATCTTTAAAAAAAACAGTCCCTCTTTTTGTGCTCAACTGTGATTTGTTGTTCTGATACAGTATTACTGTGAAACGTTATGTGGTGTTGCCTGCTTCTCGTTAGATGAACACTTTCTGGATAAGAGCTCAAAACCCATACACAGCACACACACTAACTGAAACACACACTCACCCTGTTGGTCTCCAGATGTTCAGACTCCTTGAGCTTGACTGGGTCGATCTCACAAGGCTTGTGGTCTGTACAGATCTAGAGACCAGAACCAACAGTGTTACTGACGTTTTCCTTATCCAAGGGACATAGAGAGGATGGAGGAAAGATGGAGGGAGAATGGAGAGAGAAGGTAGAAGAAAAGAATACACTGCAAAAAATGCACCTTCAGAAGTTAAGAATCATGAAATTACTAAATGAATGTCTGAATCAATGAAAAACTGATTGCCAATTAGGTGATCAAGTTTTGCTTGTTACAAAACAGAAAAATCAGATAACAAAAATGTTAGCCTAATTCAGTCACAACTCGATTCTTAGAATAAGACAATACAACGTTTGACTAAAAACAATAATATCAGGCTTGTTCTGACCTGTCCTTATGTTTGAATTAGACTACATTGCTTGTTTTCAGACTCTTCTGTCAGACTCTTTGTATAGGCAAAGTTTTATCAGCCCATAGTTAGATTTCTTCTTATGTTTTCTCAAATTTTTATTGTAAAACAGTGAGATATGGGGCTGGACAGATACAGAGAGACATGGAAAAGAATGGAGAAAGAAAGGATGGGAGGAGATTAAAGAATGTCCGTTCTGTTGCGTACCTCGTCTATAATGGGTTTGAGTGTAACCTGCAGGTAATGGTTTCCAGCCAGCTTCATGGTTTCATCAATACATTTAGACGTTAAGGAGTTCCCCCTGAAGATAGTGTTGGGGTCCCTACAGAGAAGACAACACATTCACAAACTTGGTTCTTTAACTAGACTCAACAAATATCTCTCCTGGGGCCTCGTGTGTCAATCGTGTGTTTGCACAAATATGTGCATAAACCATGAGTACTCCAGTTTTGACCCAAAAGCTGTCATTTGGCAATGTTGAACTTGGCGGGAAAGTGTTGGTATCTCTACGCTAATTTCCACCCACGCGTATGAACAGCCTAGCGGTTGAGCTGAAGAGATACCAGGGTATTTAGGAAAGGCTGGTAGCGGAATGTCAACTGAAACACATGGGAAAAATCTTATCAAAAGAAATATGAATAGCCACATTCTCTAGACTACAGTTTATTTTAAGAGATCTTTGCATTTGCAGGACAGCCTGGGCGGTACCGCCATGACCCGGTAAGTCCTCACTCGAAACCATACGGAACCCTGCCGACCTGCAGAGCTCCGCAACCCCACTCTGGTACGCCACTGCAGATGCTGGTTCTGTGTTGTAAATAACAGCTGAGTCCTCGGCCCATATGACTTGAACTGGGCTGAACCAATTCCCTTTGATGTCATGTCTGTACTGATACTGTACTTTGAATGTGAAGTTTAATGGCAAATGATCATTTATTGCAACCATCCCAGAGCGACATGTTGGTGTCTCCATCTAGGACTTTTCTACTCTGATCTCCCCAAGGATGCCAGCGATTTGCTAGTCAGTGGGAGAAATATCTGTCCCACTTTGCCCACCTCCTGTGGTTTGGACATTGCTTTCTCACATTTACTTTGATTGATCTCTGATCACTTTAGTTTATTTATAACAGCAGCCATGTTTTGCAGTGTGGAGCATGACTCATGTCAGGCTACTTTATATGTTCTGAAAAAGGACACGTTTTAGATTCTACATCAGATAATATTATGTGACGTTCACATTATGGAATATGTATTTTCTTCGGAGATTCTTCTGACCGGTCTCCACCTTGCTCTGTGTTTCGACTGAACTTACACAGTTGATAGGGCTCATATGGGTACCTTGTATGGGTACCTTGTATGGGTACCTTGTATGGGTACCTTGTATGGGTACCTTGTATGGGTAATTGTAGGCGTTATTTGGGCGGAGATCTTATGCTTTTTCACAAACACAGAAGTGCAGTATGGGTCTGATTTATCCATGGAAGCATGCATGTGTTGCGTGCGCCAATTTGGTAAATCCCAATAATTTTGGAAGCATGCAAATCATAGGATTTCCACATACAGCTCTGGAAAGAACGAAGAGACCACTGCACTGTTTTTTCCTTTCCAAAAAAGTGAAAAAGGAAGGTTTTGAGTGAGGAACAGAAGAATTAAAATCAAGAGACCGCTGCAAATTGAACGCAGCGGTCTCTTAAATGTTTCCAGAGCTTCACAGCAGAATTTAGTTGGAAACGTACATGAGACTGATACATGAGGCGCCTGGATCCATAAAAACCAAACCTTCTGCACCCACCAAAGGTTTGGTCTGTGTCTGTGTTCTTACTGTGTGCGGTTGACCTCTGCATGGGCGATGGCACTGAGGAAAGGCACTATGTTTCCATAGTGAAGGAACAGACGGACCAATGGGATGGCTGCTTCCTGCTTCTCCCGACACACCTCTCCTAAGATGTGTGCAGCTGACGCTGAGACAGGCTGACAGGAGAGAAACATGCTGTATAACAAACACTAATGGTATAGAAACGTTTACCCCTTCCCCAACACACACACACACTGACACACACACAGACACACACACAGACACACACACAGACACACACACTGACACACACACTGACACACAGACATGTACAGACACACGCTGACACACAGACATGTACAGACACACAGACCTGTACAGACACACGCTGACACACAGACATGTACAGACACACGCTGACACACAGACATGTACAGACACACACTGACACACAGACATGTGTAACATGTGTAAGAATGTCTTAGCATTCTTACATAGTAAATGAATGGCTGACCTCTACATTAGCAGAGTGTAGCAGTAGATCTCTGAGGGGGCTGTAGTGTTCAGAAGGGAACACGTGGTCCTCTGTGTAAACTATGTTGAGGCGCAGCGAGCCCAGCTCATCCACCTTCACTGGTTTCCCCCCCACATTGTCCCTGGGCTGGAGGTAGTACCTACACATAATAGGGGAGGGGTTAGCGGAGGTAATGGGAGGGGTTAAGAGAGGGGTAAGAGCCAGTCAGTCCTTTAGTGTGTCTGTTTCTTTTGACAGAAGAACAGCGAGGTGCACACTGACACACATTCTGAGTGTCTCAGAGTGCCTCAGAGTGTCTCCGAGTGTCTCCGAGTGTCTCAGAGTGTCTCCGAGTGTTCCAGAGTGTCTCCGAGTGTTCCAGAGTGTCTCACAGTATCTCAGTGTTCTAGATTGTCTCAGAGTGTTCTAGAGTGTCTCAGTGTTCTAGAGTGTCTCAGAGTGTCTCAGTGTTCCAGAGTGTCTCAGAGTGTTCCAGAGTGTCTCACAGTATCTCAGTGTTCTAGAGTGTCTCAGAGTGTTATAGAGTGTCTCCGAGTGTCTCAGAGTGTCTCAGAGTGTCTCAGAGTGTCTCACAGGGTATGAGACAGCGATCCAGAAGTTGACAAAGTGGATGGATCTGCGTTACACCTGTCCCAGTGTCTGGTGAAAAGCAGATTGAACCAGGGCTTCTAAATTCTGGTTCTTTTTACAAAGTGAGTCAAATTTATGCAATGATGCAGACATTGAAAGGTGCAAAGACTCTGTCATTTGTAGAAATGAATGTGTCTCAAACTGAAGGATTTGCACTTTCTAACAAAAAGAAATGAGAAATTCCAAGGAGTGTTTACACGTATGCGCTCCGTAAGGTGAGTGACAAAGGCTGAGAGAGAGTTGTGTAGCTTCTAACCATGCGTCATGAACCCCGTCCTGGCCCAGGGCCCTCAGAGGAACTTTGACCCCTCCCAGGAACTCATCCCCAAACTTGAGGTTACTGGCATTCCACAGATCCACCCTGAAAGGAACAAAAACACAAACACACACAACGGTCCTTAGCCTGGACTAAAACCCCTGCTCATTTTGTTTTCTGCTACCGTTTATTCTTGGGTGTCTGAGATCCACAGAACGTTGATGCTGATGTTCTAGAAGGGGAACAGCAGCCCAAAGAGGGGGAACAGTCACTCACCTCAGGGCCAGTTTGTCGACATCCTCCTCCTCCACGTCAAACTGCCTCTTGGTGTGGCTGAGAGGACGGGTCACCTGAAGAACACAGACAGTTCAACACCGGAACCGAGTGGATGAACGACCAGGAATCACAGACACATAATCACAGACACATAATCACAGACACATCAGTGCTGTGGAGGCTTGATATGAAATGCACCAGTGAATACGGTCCTAGGTCAGTGGTCCATGCGATGTCAACAGGAACAATTGCGGTAAGTTAAACTATTTACCACAGGTATGACATTACATAACCTTTTACTGCTCTAATTGTTTTGGCAACTGGTTCACAACAGCACTGAGGCTTATCAGGGATTTGTGGTTTATTACTCAGTAATGCTTTGCACCTCAGAGCAACCATTCACCCACCACCCCATGTCAGACAGACAGGCAGACAGACAGGTGAAAGGATAGACCGACAAACAGGCAGACACACAGGCGAACAGATCCCCATAACAGCCCAGACATTCAGTGAACGACAAAGGGAAATTGTACTATGGTTTCAACAGAAAAATATGGTTTAAAATGACACAAAATCTAGACACACAAACAGTTAAAGATCGATCGATCTTAATTAGTAAGATATTTCAGGGCTATGTAATCAAACAGAAGCTGATTATGGGGTGTGGTTTCTGTCTTAACTATCCCCTCTTCCTCTGCCAGATCCCAGCACGCCCCACTATCTGGCAGGCTGTACACTGCTAAGCATCGACTATAGAGCAAGATGTGGCAGGCTACACAGACCCACTGACACTTACTGAGATTTTACAGACCCACTGAGGTTTGCCGTGCCAAAAAAATTCATGGCAAGTTTGGGAGAGAGAGAAGAAGGGGAGAGACTGTTAGATAGAAATCAATGGAACAGATTGTTTGTCCGTTTGTCAGACTCAATTACGCTGTTTCTTCTCCTCGCGTCGCTCTACAGTATGCTGGGGCGGGGGGCCATTGGAGAGCAGGTCTCAGACCTGTCAAATAACTACACAATAAGGTCCACTGCAACAGCTCACAGAGACTGTGTACCTGTAGGACCCCTGGAGAGCTCACATGGCGACGCGCACCAGACACCACCAGAGGGGCTGTCAGAACAACTGTCAAACTAACGATTCAGCCCCACAACAACTGAAACGAGAAACGAAAGGGCGTGGACACAAACGCCTTCAAGCAAAACCACAACCGTCTTAACCTGAGGTTACACAGACACGACCACACTGAAGAAGATAAGCCCTGCTGTAATCTAACAGTCACCTTCCACAGTCAAGACTGTTTACAAGTACAAAACTTTCCCAGAGTTCTGTGGCATAATAACGTATGACCTTTACCATCACCCGGTTGTCAAATAGTTTAGTTAGGTTCGATGCTCATTCCAGGAGGAATACCTAGTAGCCTCGAGCTCACCGAGCAACAGACTGATTCCACGGTCCCTGTGTTTTCTAACCCTGTGGTGCCTAAGTCAGGGAGCAGAGGCCTGTGGGAGTTTTGACTCACCTCGAAGTAGAACGTCTCCTCAAACTGCGGGTTGTTGGTTTTTCTTTTCACCTTCGTCTTCTTAGCATCGGACCTGTAGAGAGAGCGACAGAGATACAGACACAGGGACAGAAAGAAAGAGACGGGAGAGCAGGAGGTATAGAAGGACAGGAGAGCAGGAGGTATAGAAGGACAGGAGAGCAGGAGGTATAGAAGGACAGGAGAGCAGGAGGTATAGAAGGACAGGAGAGCGGGAGGTGGGAGAGGTGAAGTAACAGAGAGAGTAAAAGGACAGACAGAAGGCAAAACAGCAAGAGAAGTAGAAGGGATAAAGGAGACCTGGTTAAATGACCACCTATCACAAAGATGACTGATAGGCGAGAGGACGGGTGTGATCAGCGTCTCTGTGATTGTTGCCTCTGACCTGGAAGGACCCAGCAGGGTGACGGCAGCATACGGATCACACTGCCCATTGACGATGGGCAGACCTTGGCACTCCAGCACGCTGCAACGACAGATACAGGGTAGCTTAGAGTCGCGAAACAAACTGGCATGCAGGCTTTAGGGAGATGTAGTTTTATAAGGCTCAATGAAGTTCCAATCAGACAACTTGTTAATTAACTACAATGACCATGATGCACTGGGACACAATGAAAAGAGGTATAGGTGGAACCCTACTACAGACGCGTATCCACAATGGCCTCAACTAGTACAATTACTTGGTCAGTTGGCTCTGTTGTAGGACACTAGCTACTAGCTAAATGGTATCCACCTACTGCTAGCCTGTAACTGACAGCAGCAGCGACAACTTGACAGGTGCTTTGGTTGGTTGCTGTCTGGCTGCTAATATGAGCAGAGGAGAAAGGATGATTGGCTTAAAGAAGAAAGTGATCAAACAATGCAAAGTACATGCAATTCCGAAATATTTGCTCAACGTAATTTTCATACATTTTTGTAATGTAACAAGCACAGAAATAATTAGCACAACGAAGCCCAGAAGTCAATGGAATCTGAACCAGCCTCCAATAGCACTGATCCCTCAACACTAGCAACAGAGAACCAGACAGACACTAAACTGACATGCACAGACATGTTGTGTATCAAATCAAGTCACGAAGCCATGAATGTTAACATAATCTCTCACTCTGTTCACCTCCAAACATTATCTTTGACTCCATCAAGACTGTCTCTGCATTCATCTCCAAACATTATCTTTGACTCAGTCAGGACTGTCTCTGCATTCACCTCCAAACATTATCTTTCTCCATCAGGACTGTCTCTGCATTCACCTCCAAACATTATCTTTCTCCATCAGGACTGTCTCTGCATTCACCTCCAAACATTATCTTTGACTCAGTCAGGACTGTCTCTCTATTCAACTAGACAAACTATACTATCACCTGCTTAAACCTTTTGTAGCACGGCGTCGTTTGACATGACAAGACATGAGTAAAAGACTCATCAGCCACTCTACATCCTAACCCTGGATCAGCCACTCTACATCCTAACCCTGGATTAGCCACTCTACATCCTAACCCTGGATCAGCCACTCTACATCCTAACCCTGGATTAGCCACTCTACATCCTAACCCTGGATTAGCCACTCTAGATCATATCCCTGGATCACGTCATATCGTAAGGAGATTAAACAGACAGCACAACACATCCTCCGTGTGTTACTGAGTCACACCACACACACACACACACACACACACACACACACACACACACACACACACCACACACACACACACACACACACACACACACACACACCCTAATCCACCGAACACAATTTCTTTAACCCCTAAACGTGAGTCTCTCCTATGGCTTGGCTCCTACAGTTGATGATCAGATTTTCTTTTAGTAAACTAGTTTGTGAGTAGAGTGAATAAATTATATTTAACTTGAATGCTTTTTACTTTGTGCAGCTTGTGTCCGTCTTTTGGAATCAGCGTGTACACCACCACAGTTAATTTCATTCAGGGTCATATGGACATGCCTTGCTACATCACACATGAAAAACACGATACGGTTCCCTCAGAGTGACTGATGTCTCTTGACCACTGGAGGCCATTTTAGTTGTGGAATCTACCGGCAGTTTAGTCTCTGGCGAACACGTTCCCTCGGTTGCTGTTCAAATGTCTGCTGATGCATTTAGACCAGCATTCCTTTCTTCTGAAGTCCACCATGTTTGTAAATTTTAGGATTAAATGGAAAGAATGACATTTCTCACATTTGGGGACAGAATCCATTGCCAGCTGTGTAGGCAACTGTTCTCATGAATATCATAAAATATTCCCCTTAGCGTAATATTGAAGGACGTGTGATTTTCATAAAAATAAACATGTTCCATGAAATCATATGCTTCCACACATTCCTGTTTTGATAAAGACATGTATGTAGTAAATGTATTTGCCTTTTTATTCATGATATATTGTAGCTCTGTTTAAGTCTAAAGTGGTATAGTGGGAGAAACAATTTTGTGGGAAGATTACACACACACACACCCCCACACACGCATACGCACACACACACACCCACACCCACACACACACACCCACACACGCACCCACACACACACACGCGCACACACACACCCACACACACATACACATACACACCCACACACACAAATACACACACACACACAGAGGCACATCTTGTCCACTAGTCTTCGGATCAAGGACCAGTGATGCTCATCACTTCCTGTTAAGGACACACACAGAAGTCGCTGTGTTTATTTACGGCCCAACGAGTGAGTCAGCCCGGACACGAAGCCCCCGAGCAACGGCATGCCAATCAAAGCATCGCTAATGACCTCGGAACTGTGGGGCTGTTGCCATGACAACAGGCATCTCATCGAAAGAGAACGGAGTGTCCATAATGTGACACCCTTCATTAGAAGGTTTTACAGGAACACCTTGTATCTTCATTAGAAGGTTTTACAGTAACACTTTGTGTCTTCATTAGAAAGGTTTACAGTAACAATTTGTGCGATCATTAGAATGTTCTACAGGAACACCTTGAATTTTAATTAGAAGGGTTTACAAGAACACCTTGTATCTTCATTAGAAGGGTTTACAAGAACACCTTGTACCTACCTATATTAGAAGGGTTTACAGGAACACCTTGTATCTTCATTAGAAGGGTTTACAAAAACAACTTGTATCTTCATTAGAAGGTTTTGCAGTAACTGCATATTTTTGACCGTATGGAAAATAACGGGGATATTTTATTTCAGCTGTTGGAACATGGGCCAAACACATTACATGAGATGTTCATGCGTTTGCTCAGTATATCAGTATATACACATTTAAACATTTTACACTGACACACTATATCATCTTTTAGAATGTGGTTTTACAGTAGAACAGTAGAAGTCCAAATACGGTAGGGTTACAGTAAGGGGTCAGTGAAAAGGTCGTGTATGTCCTTACCGTGAAGCCAGTTTATGGCACACCCCCCCAGTGTCCGTGATGACCTCACTGAGCCGCAGGTCCAGGTGTACCTTTCCCTGAGGATGGGATACACTGTTACCTTGGTTACGAGTACACCAGGAGAAAAACCTGCCTGGAGCATACTATGAGAGTGTGTGTGTTTGAATACGGGTAGGCAGGGGCAGGGTTAATGTAATGATAATAATACATTTCATTTAAAGGCGCCTTTCTCTGCACTCAAGGACAGCGTACAGGGTGTTCATACACAAGACATTATAAAAACAGCAAAAAAGAAAACACAAAACAGAAAAAGGCAGAGCAGTAGACTTTTAAGTGGAGTAGGCCGTTTTAAACAGATGTGTTTTGAAATGGGGAAATGAATCGATGTTTCTAAGTTGGGGGGGGGGGGGGGGGGGGGGGGGGGGGGGGGGGGGGGGGGGGGGGGGGGGGGGGGGGGGGGGGGGTGATGAGTTCCAGAGACGGGGAGCAGAGCGGCTGAATGCTCTGGTCCCCGTGGTGGGGACGCGGGCGGAGGGGACAGAGAGGTGTACGGAGGACGAGGATCTGAGGGAGCGAGACGCTGGAGGAGGTCAGACACATATGGGGGGGTGAGGTTGTGGATGGCCTTGCATGCAAACAGGAGGACTGTGAATTGGATACGGAACTGGACCGGGAGCCAGTGGAGCTGTTGGACGACAGGAGGGAAGTGGTGGATGGACTTCGGGTTATGATACGGGCGGCTGAATTCTGGACTAGTTGAAGTTTACGGAGGGATTTGTGAGCGAGCCGGAAGAGGAGAGAGTTGCAGTAATCCAGACTGGAGGTGACGAGGCTGTGGATGAGGATGGAGGCAGAGTGGGGGGAGAGTGAGGGGTGGAGGGGATTGGTGTTCCCTAGGTGGAAGTAGGCAGACCGGGTAATGTTACTGACATGGGGTTGAAAGGATAGTGTGCTCTCAAGGATGACAGCCAGACTCTTAACCCTGGGGGAGGGGGAGACGGTGCAGTTATCAATAATGAGAGAAAAACTGCTGGTTTTGGATAGGGTGGATTTGGTGCCAATGAGGAGAACCTCGGTTTTATTACTGTTTAATTTGAGGAAGATTTGGGTAAGCCCGTTGTTTATTTCAGAGATGCCATCTGTAAAGGAGGTGGGTGGGAGAGTGGACCAGGGTTTGGTGGACAGCTGGGTGACATCTGCGTAACAGTGGAAGGGAATGTTATATTTGCAAAGAATATTGCAGAAGGGAAGCAGGTAAGTGAAGTTAGTCACTTTGCAGGGCACATACACAGAACTCAAAATAACATCAGAAACCAAAATGCTCTTCCAGGGCCTCTCTCTCTCTACCAGGGTCTCTCTCTCTACCAGGGCCTCTCTACCAGGGCCTCTCTCTCTACCAGGGCCTCTCTCTACCAGGGCTCTCTCTCTCTACCAGGGTCTCTCTCTACCAGGGCTCTCTCTCTCTACCAGGGCCTCTCTCTCTCTACCAGGGCCTCTCTACCAGGGCCTCTCT
>JACXGJ010016991.1:0-11681 GCA_016801105.1 Esox niger
GTTTTTGTGTGTGCTAGCTGTGTGTTTTTGTGTGTGCTAGCTGTGCGTTTTTGTGTGTGCTAGCTTTGCGTATTTGTGTGTGTGCACTACCTGTGCATGTGCTCTCTACTCTCTGTTAGTTCTACGTTAATGGTTTGTGAGTTGGAAAACATTACACAGGTAACTATACTGTTATACTACTGAAACAACAGAATCCTTCACCCCAGGACAGTGAGATCCACGGTTACTGAGAGTGGTTGGTATCCCAGGGTTACTTTGACTGGTTGGTATCCCAGGGTTATAGGGAGCTGTTGATATCTCAGGGTTACAGTGATTGGTATATAGTCAATCTACTGTACCTCTTCATCAATTAATCCATACAGCCCTCGTTCTCTCCCTCCATGGTGAGTGTGTGTGTGACCATAGATTGTGACCTCCTCCATGTCTATTAGCTAGGAGCAGCCCGGCTCCTGTTCTCTCTGCTACCTTTGCCTGTACACATATGGTTTTGCTTTATACACACACACACACACACACACACACTGACACTGACACTGGGATGTATGGACAAGGACACCCACACACAGATGGTAATGTTTTAGTAACAGAGTAGCAGGACGATGATCTAAACGCTCCTTAAAAGGGCTGTCTGGTGTCAGACTAGAAGCAGAACACCTCATCCATCGCTGGTTCTAGGGTTGGGACAGAGGGAGAGAGAAAGGGAGAGAAAGACAGGAGAGACAAACAAGAGGGAGCGAGAGAGACAAACAAGAGGGAGAGGGAAGAAGAGGGAGAGAGAAAGAGACCAACAAGGGAGAGATAGAAAGAGACCAACAAGAATGAGACAGAGGGAGAGAGACAGAGAGAGACACATAGGGAAACAGAGTGGGGGGAGAGAGAGTGATACCCTAATGTTAAGTGAAACAGTGACTATTTAAAACCCGAGTGAGTCATGGCCTGTCTATGAAGATAGAAAAACGATTAAGGGCACAAGGCTCCACCAGGTGGAAACCGGGCTGCAGTTTTCAACCCCCTGCCAAATGTACGACAACATTAGAGTCACTTCATACCAAACACTGACAAACTCCCATAAAGGGAAAACACTGCCACTGGCAAATACAACGACGGCAAGATTGGTGAAGCAGTGACACAGGTAAGGCAATAACACGATGAACCCTGATGCCTTAAAATATTCTGCTGCTAATGGTGACGGAAAGGAAGGTGATGCATGTTGACAGGGAAGCCCCAGTGTCAAGCCCCAGTGTCAAGCCCCAGTGTCAAGCCCCAGTGTCGAAACCCAGTATAAATCCCCAGTGTAAAGCCCTAGTTTCAAGCCCCAGTGTCGAAACCCAGTATAAATCCCCAGTGTAAAGCCCCAGTATAAATCCCCAGTATAAATCCCCAGTGTCAAGCCACAGTATAAATCCCCAGTGTCGAGCCCCAGTATAAATCCCCAGTATAAAGCCCCAGTGTCAAGCCCCAGTATAAATCCCCAGTATAAAGCCCCAGTGTCAAGCCCCAGTATAAATCCCCAGTATAAAGCCCCAGTGTCAAGCCCCAGTATAAATCCCCAGTGTCAAGCCCCAGTGTCACCATGGAATTGTCCAAAGCACAGTACAGAACGTAGGGTCTTCCACAAGTCAACTAAACGCACGCTGCAATGAGGGTACTTTCAACCTCTTTTTCTCTCTTCATTTTTCTCCATCCCCTCTCTCCTTTTTCCCCTTCTCCTTCCATCTCTCCCTCCATCCATTTGCCGTGTAGCCGTAGTGGAATGGAGCTTAGCCAGATCCAAGCCAGTGAAGGAAGACGGGCGGGAAGAGACCCAAGGGAGAACCGTAAGGCCCAGTGCCGGAGAACAATCACCCCACTGTGGAGTGCCTCCACTCTGGGCACAGCGCCTGGATCTGCCCCTGCCAGCCCATGGAGCTCCTGCCACAGGCCGCCCGGCCCGCTCTTCAGGACGGACAGCGTGAGCTGGGTCGCACGAGCTGTGGGGGCCCTTTTACGGCATGATCACGGGTGGACTAACGGACTGGGTACTTTCCTCACCGCGGACTGAGTGACAGTGGCGGCAAGAATAAGGGAGTACAGGAAAGGTGGAGCTCGGTGAAAGGAGGAGACTGGCTGGGTTCGTCCAGGGTGGGTCAGCACTGCTCTTCCTCCCCTCTTCAGAACATTCTGTCCATTCCTTCTGCTCGGGCTGTCTGGACTCCAGCTGGCGAGAGCTCGGCAGCTGTGTGTCAAACACACACACACACACACACACACACACACACACCACACACACACACACCTTCTCTGACATCTGGTGACCCCTTTTTCTCAGAGAAGGAAAAAGAAAACAGTGTGTAACTGACCGATACAAAGTGCGTGATGTCCACGCGACGGGTAAGGATACTGTCTTCTTATCGTTCAGGTTCTTCTCCAACGTTCCACGTATCTGCTCCCGTTGGTCGGGTTTGGTGACGCGAAAGTAACAGGATTGTCACATTGCAAACGATACATAAAAAATTACGCAAAAAAATGCATTCAGCAAACTTAACAGATGTTGCCATTTTGCATGTGCACACGCGCGTGCACACACACACACACACACACACACACACACACACACACACACACACACAGACTCTATTACTGTATTACTGTCAACGGACTCTCTTGTCCTGAATTGGTTCATCTAATTAGGGGACAACATTTAATTATCACTCTGTTCAAAACTCTCAAGGAGTGCAGGAGGGAGAGAATGAGAGGGTGAAAGAGGTAGAAGAGGAGGATGTGGAAGGAGCAGAAGAGGTGGAAAAGAAAGGCAGTTTGTTGATCTGAGCTGGTGTGGTAAAACCACTTCAGCTCTGAGGTGAGCTGTGAAGTCTCTCTCCGCTGCCTGGCTGCCTCTTGCTCTTGGTTGTTCACACCAAGTGAACCAGGTGGTCAAACAGAGGACCATTTAAACATCTAACCGCCAACATGTCTTCCAAACTGGAACCACCCACACACACACATCCATCCATTTCTCCTCATACTGTCTCCTTTCCGGATCGCTCCCCACAGAGAACAGTGGACCATGGTAAACAGCAGAACACTTTACTGACCAAGTCCTTGCAGCATTTAACTTGAGCGTCCGAGCAAATTATATAACTTCGAAATTAAACCATATTGCTCATTATTCTTTTAGGTCTTTATTTTAAAGTGAAGTTGGAAGTAACCAATATAAATATTACTGAGTTGGTCAGAAATTAGGTTGAATTTCATTTCTACTTTATAGATGCAGTTTGGGGCTTCTGCGATTAACAAAACTGTAGTACTTTAAACCTCCCTTGCGCTGGTTTTGTAATATGCTGTCATATATAATATGTACTGTAAGCGAAATCACTATCATACCTTAGTTAGCAATTAAACTCAAGTTAGAAAGCATTTTATTCAACAGTATTATATTGTCTTGTAACAATGTAGAGTGGCTGGAAACATCTTCAGAGCTTTAAGAATCTAGAAATAACACAGGTTATTTATACATGTGTGGGAATGTCATATTAAATACATAAACACGTGAGTGTGTGTGTTAGGAAGCTCTGGGACAATCTCTGGTGCTGATTGCAGCCTGATTGCTACACACACTCTCTCTCACTCTCTCTATCTCTCTCTGGGAGAGACAAATATCTAAACTAGGTGGATTAATGATGAACCCAGACACTGGCACCAGTAAACCATTAGACACACTCACGCACCTGCAGCTGGAATTGTAACAAGGTTGTGAAATGCCTAACCAGGGTGGTTTGTTAGCAGTAGTGTCCCTAACATCTAAAACATGTACCTTACCCCCACCCCCACCCACTCTCTCCCCCTCTTCGTGTCCATCTCTTCCTTTCCCTCACAAGCTCCCTTGTCTCACCCGAACCTCTTCATTTACAGGCTTGTGGAATGCCTGTGCTTCCGTGAGTGATGTCATGGGTTGCTGTAGTCATGGCAACAAAACAAACCTCATGTCCCTGGATTCAGTCTTTCTCAATGAGACAAGAATGACAGAGCGAGAGACAAGCAAGACAGAGCGACAAGCAAGACAGAATGAGACAGATTGAAGCAATATGGAGCGAGACAGAGACAAGCAAGATGGAGCGAGACAGAGACAAGCAAGATGGAGCGAGACAGAGACAGGAAAGGTGAAGAGGGGAGAGAGATCCTGAGAACTAAAGAGGGGGTGGAAGGAAAACAATGACAAGGAAAAAAGGGAAAGAGGTAGATGGAGAAAGGAGAGGGACAGAAACAGTAACAGGGATGGAGACAGAGAGGCGTCTCTGAAGAGACAGGGTGTACTGCCAGATATAACTCTGGTTTATAAGAGCACATCAACTGATCCTGCAGTGTGTGTCTGTGTGTGTCAGTGTGTCTTTGTGTACCTATTGCTTCTCCTGGGCTGGTCTGGGGGTGTGTAGTTTCAGTGGAGTTGTCCTGGTAACGACACAAAGCCAAACAGCATAGTAGCCAGGAAGATGGAGAAGTGTGTGTTTACAACTGCTGGCTTCACACACACCTAGCCTGTGGTGGTCAGAACCAGGACCAAACGTCTAAATGACCCTGTCCATTAACATCCTATGTTTGAAGAACAGGTCCCCATGAGGCAAGCACAACGTGTCCCTCATGCCAGATATTAGAAACCCTGCTGTCAAATGTTCCCTTTGTTTCTCAAAATTAGGAGCGCTCAGATACAGTAAGGTGTGATCACACCTGGGTCTAATAGTCTGAACGATTGCGCTAATGATCAAAACGCGGCAGGGCGAGACTTTTTTCCTCTGAGATGTTGGATAAATACAGCACAAGGCCACAGTCCCAGAAGAGAGGACCACCGCGTCAATACCCTGATATGACCTGGCCAGGTCTAGCTGTGAAATTCTGTGAGAATCCAGCCAGAAAGTTGGAAATCAAAACCAATTTCATTTCGATTCGGTGGCTTCCACGGTTGACGCTGATGCTATTTAACTCCTCTCCAACCACAGGAATTCGATACTTTCAACCGTTTACCGACTTTCCCGAGAGGTGAGTTGGCTGTTTGCTTAAGATTGATACAATTAAAACTCCGGTCGCAGGTAGTTCGACGTCAGATACAACAACGCGGTCCCTCGCCAGCAAAGCACAACGGTTGTTGCTAATTAATTCTTCCCAGCGGAAGGCTAGTTGCCCAATCTCTCAGAGCCGTTTACATGCAAGCACACAGGCAGCATGAAATCTATGAATTATCTTAAAATGGCCAAAATCAATCAGATCACGAGGGCACTAGGAAACAAATGTTAAGATATTAACAACACAGCCCTGATTAGCTGAGAGGATGGTCTCGAGCCCACCCTTTACCCAGACAAAAGGCAGTTGGTCCATAGCAATGATTCCCAAACTGTCCCCTCTGGTGTCCGTTTATTATTTGGTAACGCCTCAGCATAATACAGAGGTAGTTTACTTTGTCCTAAACCAGATCACAGATTTGAATATCCGTCAAAATCCTTTCATTGATGAGTGAGTGCCAAGGTCACATCCATGCACCAAACGTCCGGAGAGGGAAGATTTCAGTGTTACTGGGAGAAGCCCATTTTAATTAGCACCATGTGAGGGTGGCGAGGTCACGATATTATCATCCCCATTGACCTTGCCCATTTTTGGGGAACCCATACGCCGGGGTTCGGCAAAGGTTGGCCGCGGGACAAAACTGGCCAAACTTAATTGCCGACCCCTGCCTGAGGCGATAATCACAACACAATGGTGAGGACACAAAGTGGGCCACTTTTGGCCACCAATTCAATCTCTCCCTGCTTTTCGTAATTATTATTATTGAACTTCATAGTTTATAATATTATTGAACTTGTCATAGACAATTGTTTCACAATTGTATTTCGGCTTCATAGGGTGGAAAAGTACTAAAAAAAGGAAAGAAATGTGTACTGCACTGGGAAATAAATCGAAAGCATATGCACTCCATTCATCAGGCAGCGCAACAGCATTTTCTTTCTTCCAAGGCACAAGGCTGAAGCGGACCTGCCATACAAGCCTACAAAGCCGACCCGTCATGTAGAAGACCAGCCGGAAGCCAGACTCCAAACCACAGCGTTAGGGAGACGCAGTGATGGGAAGTGACCATCTCGGGCTGCAGCCGACTTACGTCACCTTCAAGGATGAGGTCAAGACCAAATTAAATGCAGTCAATTCAGAATGTACACAAACATTCCTACTCCAATTCTATGATATGTTCTGTAGCAAAGAACATTTAGAATTCGTTCAATTTGTTGGAATTCAAAAGGACTTGACCCCAGCGCGATAGATATATAGCAGGTATATGCTCGTACCTTATAGTGAAAACAATTAATAACTTTGCTGATCAACGTAAGTTGTGTGTGGTTTTGAGTGATACACTCTGCTCTAGTATCTGCGGACACTTAGAAATTACATGTTCCTATCTGAATGTTTCAAGAGCATGTCGCTGAGTGCACAAATTCCCCAATAGAAACTCTAGCATTTTGTTTTTCATTTCAGTGTCCCTCCGGCCTACAATTTATTTTAAAAATATAATAATCATAATAAATTTAGCAATAATAAATACGAACTTCACAAAGTCCTTTCATATTCACGAAGTAACCGTTACTGTTGGTGCACAACTGCAACACCGTGCAGAATAGTGTAACCATAAGGTGAACTCAGTTTCTTAGTGGTATTCAGAAGCATCCAACACACATTGACAGTCGAGAAGGTGGGGATCGCTAACAACGCCAGCAAACACCAAACAAACAATAACAACCGAACAAAATAACAAACCACGAGTGTTCAGCATTTGCAATGCGCAATCACGGAGAGTACCAACAATCCATTCCCCATCTACTATAGTCCAAGTGCCAGTGAGCACGCGGGGCTATGCCAATTACAGATGTGTGCGGTGGGATATCTCGCACGCCGCTTAATCCCACCCAGACGGCCAAACGATAACGTTACGGCAACTACTTACAGAACGTTAGTTTCCAGTGGGAGGTCCGCTGCTGTTGGTCCTCGCTCCAGGCCAATGTTCGTACAATTAACCACGCACGATTCCCGAGGTCCTTGTACCAAAACACACGTACAGTTAACCGGGCACGGACTCCCGCAGCTCCTAGCGCTGCTGCTGTCCCCGCGTGCTGGGCTAGAAACCGACGCCTCCAGGCAACAGAAAGTGAATAGCAGACTGGAAAATAATCCAAATTTTGGGAAACAGGCGCCATGTTTTCGCTTGGATAAAGTCTGTCCATTTCTAAAAGGCATAGCTCACTCACATCGCATCGCCTCTGATGTCGCAAGGGTCCTCGCACTGGGGGGGAAAACTAGTTCGTCGCTTTTTGACAGTTTTCTTCATGTGAGATCAATAATAGACCGCCACTTACGTTCAAGACTGTTTTTATCCGTCCTCGGGTTTTCGCAGACGTTTCGCCGTGCTCTGGAGTTATAACGGAACTCGCTCTCTACTTTTTTTCCTGTGAAAAAAAGTTCCTCAAGAACTTCCTTTATTACTTGGCTGCCTTCATTCCGTGTAGTTCTACAAGTAGCCGCTGTGCGCACATATTTCTTCATGAGCTCCTTGGGAGAAACATACGATTTTTTCTCATGCAATGTTTTGTTATTATTTCTCAAGTTATCCAAGGATTTGCTAATGCTGTGTACTGTATTTGCAAATCAACATATGAGCCGTAGTCACATTGGAGTTCTGTTTACACACACGAAAAACTGAAACGGACCCCAAGAACCATTAACCAAAACATTCCCCTCCACTCCCTCCTCTCCATACTGGATGTGTGTTTGTATGATCCCTCCTCTCCATACTGGATGTGTCCTGATTTTACTATACATGTGAGGACCAGAAGTGCTCACAGACAGCAAAACCTGAAACCCATCCTAAGAAGGTTTTTGGCCCTTTGACTTGACCTATCGTGTGCTTATGGACAGGGTTGTCAAAGGACCAAAAGTGTCAACAAAGAGCCAGGGGTAAAATGTGACTGAATGAATAATGAGACGTTATTTATGATTCATATATATCAGTTATTCTGCAGTGGCCTGCAGTCATTCCGATTCCATCTAATACAGTCTGTTGATCTCTCTATCTGCTTCTTTCTCTGTCTTTCTTTATTTCCCCCTATTTCTCTCTCTCTTTGTCTCCCTGCCTCTCTCCATCTCACTGCCTCTCTCTGCTTCTCCGTCTCCCTCTTTCTGCCTTTCTCTCTGACTCCCTGCCTCTCTGTCTCTCTGTATCTTTTTGTTTCCCTATCTCTCCATCTCCCTGCCTCTTTCTCTGCCTCTCTCTCCGTCTCCCTGCCTTTCTCTTTCACTGTCTCATCGCCTCTCTCTCTGCCTCACAGCCTCTCTCTCTCTCTCTCTCTCTCTCTCTCTCTCTCTCGCAATAAATTCAAATCCAAACAATCATTCTCTCCCACCTTCACACACACTCCTCCCTCTCTCCATCTCTCCCTCTCTCCCATTTCCTGTTCTACTCCTGGGGCACGCGAAGGGGACGTTGCCTGGTTTCAGACCACCTCATTCCAGACCTACAGTCTGTGTGTGTTCGCATGCGCGTGCGTGCGTGCGTGCGTGCGTATATATACACGCAGGCCAGCATTCAGCCCAACAGCGCTGCACAGCCTTCAACCCACATGAACACAGTCCTGCTACAGACAAAACCCAGCTAATAGTCTAAACCAGCCCAAACCAGACGAGACCAGCCCAAACCAGCCTTCTGCCAAGCTTAGACCAGCCCTCAGCTCAGCCCTGCTTAGCCCCGACTAGCCCACTGAGCTCTGCGCTGAGCCGGCGCCAACCTCGCCCACTAAACATAGTCCTGCTGCAAACCAGAACCAGAACGAGATACAGACACTTTGGCCAAAGCTCTAAAGCACGGTTTAGCCAAACACAGCAATGACCCAGTCCAAACTACAGAGTTATCAGAATCATAGCACCAAGGACCGCCTGGCCTGACAAACCTTAAACCTGGCCGTCAGACCATAGCCCACCAGTTCCCACTTGCATCTTCTGATCTGCTGGTCATCTGAAGGTGTGAATATATTGACGAACAATGTGGCCTTCAAAGATCACATACTCTCCTAATCTCAACACGCTCAGCTAGGGGAATCATAGCCTGGCTCTGGCCTTTACAACATACACTTTATCTGATACTTCTTTAGTTTAGCCAAGTTCAGGATGTGTTAGGGTCTTCTCGTAGACTGGGCTCCAGCCTGGGGACGGGTTTGGAAAGGTTTAAATGGATCCATTGAACAGGACCGGAATGGACTGGTTCCGATGGGTTCCGTTGATGTTGGGCCGGTCTAGGCTACTGTTTGGTTATGGGGAGGGTCTCCTGGTCAGGAAAACAGTAGTTACTGCCGGAGCCTCAGACGATGTTATTGCAGGACGGGTGAAAGTGAAGGAGAGGAGGAAGCGAGCGTGGGTGGGAAGAGAGACGTAGCAATGGACGGACGGACGGTGGAGGGGGCAGCGATAAAGAAGAACGGAGAGAGAAAGTGATTGAGAGACAGAGAAGTAATTGTAGAAAGGAAAGGTTTGCTATTATCAAATTATAATCAGTATAATTTTTCACACTAATCTGTTTAACTAGGATCAAGGGAATCTGGGAAAGCGATTAATAACTTCATGTTGCTCAACGATTCATGATGTAAGAGCAGGTAAACAATGGGAGACTAACTCTAAAGAAAACACGTTTTGGCCTCTCCTTAAAACAACATACTGTTAAATTATAAAACTTAAAAATCTGCAGTTATGATACTCACCTATGGATTCTGGAAGAATATCACTTATAAATGCCTCAAGAGCTTAGTTTATTTGTTGTATACCATCAGTGTAAAATTGTAGTTCTTCAGGAAACTGGCACAGAGGTTAATGACAAAGGTTATTTTATGCAAGTAGTAATTTAAGACATAAGCATCACACCAGACAGATGTGTTGACAGACAAGAAACACTGGGGCAAGAGAAACTTAAATAGGGACATAATATGGGGCAAATGTGGAACAAGTGACCAGACTAAAGGAGACAGGTGAAACCCATAAACCAAGGGGAACAAAACTGAACACAGAAAACGAGAAACTAGAACAGAAAGACATACAACACAGAAATATAATGGGACAGGCTGTGACAGGCTGTTACAATCAGAAGCGTACGTTCATTTTTCTCACCAATATGATCATGTTGTAAACACAAACACATTTTATTATTTTTATGGGGACCAAAGAACTGCTTCCTCTATCTTTATCTCTATCCCTAACCATAATCATATCTTTATCCCTAATCCTAACCACAACTATATGTTTATCCCTAACCCTAACCACAACTATATGTTTATCCCTAAACCTAACCTGTCTAAAACAATTTTTTTTGTCTTTGGCTTAAGTTAAGTTTAGGGTAAAAAGTGCTACTAAATTAAAGATTAGGGTTGAGGCTGGGACTCAAGAGAGAGAGAGACACATTAATTACACTACATGAATGAAACGTTTGATAGATTTGACGTTCAGTCATGCACGCCCATCCAGGCCCTGGCAGTTAAACCAACTATGCAGGCTGATATATCCTAGCCGCTTCATCTGTCAGTAGACCAAGGAGGTGTCAATGTAATGCTTCTGTATCGCACTGTACTTGCTGGATAGCGTGTAAATAAATGTCTTCTCATCTTAGACAAGACAAGGGGAGGGAGTCACTGAAGGTGTAGAGAGAGGGAGGGCTAAGACTAATATACTCATTAGCAAAAGAGAGAACCGGGACTTAATTTTGGGCTGTAATTTGTATTACACAGACATATGAAATGCTCAGAGGATGGGTAATTTAGCTTTTGGTTATAAGACTTCTGTAAGTTTGTATAACTGACATAATATATTAGAACATTGTTTAAAATGTACATTTTGTCATTGCAGTACACCAGTACTTGCCTACCTCCAGATGTCTCCTCTGAAACTTGTTTGCGTCGCACAGCAAACCCAACAATCGCATGTTTTTTTCCTGAGAATCCCTTTCAGAAACCTGTGTACATCGCAAAGCAAAACCAAAAAAGGCTTGCTTGTTCCAGGGAATCCACCGAGTCTAACAGAGTTTCTGTCCGTTTACAAAGTTCAGTCTGGTACAGTGGCTAAAAGTCAAAAGACACCCACACATGATTCCCTTCAGAATATGCAGCTTACTCAAGCGGAAATTTCTGGAACCTCTGACATATAAAAAACAATTCAATGTCTCTTTTCATTCAGTGAGTCAGATGGGTCATACAGATTTGGGAGTGTGATGGACACCAAAAAAATCCCAAGAAAATGTTCATGCCAGGTTCATGGGTGAGCTCATGGTATTTTGGCAGTATCAGAGGTGTGATTACATTGGAGAAGTTCACTTCAATACTTCAACTGAAAACCACTGAACGGAATTATAAGGTTGTGTATCTAGCAGACTAATGGAAGTGCTGAGGCCACACCCGGTGGCAGTGTCCTCCGTACTCAAACCTTTGTGGATTTGAAAGCTCTCGTGAATCTCCAAATCCGCCATGACCATAACCACCGTTAGAATACTGACCAAAGCCAGTGATTGAATTCGGAGTGTGACTGGTTTCCCAGAAGTCACCCTGTGCTCTGACTAGGTAATGTGATGGTGCGGGTCTGGGGATGGTGTGAGGATGGTGTGAGGATGGTGTGAGTGAGGATGGTGTGAGGATGGT
>JACXGJ010016993.1:0-11679 GCA_016801105.1 Esox niger
GCAATATATATTTCATATCCACTGAATTCCATTGTGGCCAATGGTATGGGCGGAGTAAAAAGCCAGCAACATTTGCAAATACACAGTTCCCCTTGATATTTTTGCATATTATCACAGTATAGACTCTACTGAACATTTCCTACTATAATGTGTTGCAATATACACTAAGGAAAGTGATTATTTTTATTTTATTAAAATCACGTTTTTTACCTGACTTCTATTTTGAAGGCAAAATCCTTAAACCGGAAGTCTTATTGTTGCTACGGAATCTCTAATGTTGCCTGCATGACGCTAATGTAGGGTGGCCATGGATTTCAAGCAGGAAGTGCAATCAGGTGCAAACTGTAACGGCTCTCTTTCCTGGAGCTCCCCCTGCTGGTGCCTGATCACCTGCGGTCAGTGTCACCGGCCTTCTGAAGCTACTACCCCTCCTATTCTTTGTGACCAGATTCACCTGTTTCTTGTTCTGTCATAAGTGTAGGTGTATATCTGTATGTTGGTTAGGTTGGGGTTTTGTGGGTTATTGGTTTTGTCGTCTTCGTTCCGTGCTGTTAATTTCTTGTGCGTTTGACCATTAGCAGAGACCTCTGTTTAGGTTTACTTTGCCTACTGAGCTTGCCTGCATTATTAACAATAAATATGAGCAAGTCACTCTCCTGCATCCGGCTCCAATCCTTCTGTGTCGGATTGTGACACAAACTGAAAAACAGGCATTTTGAGGGTTTCCTGTAAGCACAAGCATCCAATTAGTTTTTTGAATATGAAAATGGGTGAGAGGAGAGTTGCAGCATTAAGCTGTATGAAATGAGTTTTCTTTGCAGTGCTCAATGATTTTAGTAATTATGTAGCTCCTGTGTAGTTTGTCAAACGCAGTGTACTTGCAGTGAGAGATGTAAGACAAGATGAGATACAGAAATATATGTCATATGTTCATGCATGACATTGCATGCAAATTGCAATCACAATTTCAAATGAGTGCCGAATAAGTGTAAAAACAGATGTAGAACATTTTCAGAGTGTTAACATTTCATGTTTTATTAGATGATTGGCGTGGTCTGTGTATCTAAGCCATGCAGACCCATGTGATGACCCTGAGGTAACAGAGTTATACAATCTTCCATTCCTTTGTAGTTATTCTGTTCTATTATTTATGTAGTTGTCTACCAGTGATGAGTTCTGAAGATGCTCACATTGTTTGTTTTTGCACAAATGGCACAGGTGTTTTGTCAGTGACAATTGTGCTGACACATAGAGTTGTCAGGTTTTACAGCATGTGTAAACGGGAAGCAATTTACACATGCTGTAAAAGCATGATTTAAACATCCTCTCAATCCCTAAATGTTTTATCAATACATTATTTGAACTACATTTCAAATGAGTGCCGAATGTTTTCTGTTTTTTTCACAGTTGAATACATCAGACACTACCTGCCAGGTACTACAGTTTTTCACAATCACTTTGGCATTACTTTCAGAACCTTGACAACATTTTTCAAAACTCTAGAAACATAACTCACAACCAATGATCAAAATGCGGCCAGTACTCGGCGGGCGGCGGGGTAGGCGGCCAGTCCTCGGTGGATTCTGGTGGCAGAGAAAACAGGGCAGCGCGAGGGGCTGGCGGCGACGACCGTTGGGCAGCGTGAGGGACTGGCGGGGACGACCGCTGGGCAGCGTGAGGGGCTGGCGGCGACGACCGCTGGGCAGCGTGAGGGGCTAGCGGCGACCGCTGGGCAGCAAGGGGCGCTGGTTGCGACCATTGGGCAGCAGGGGGCGCTGGCTGCGGCTTCTGGGCAGCAGGGGGCCTGAATATGGCCCCAGGCCAGGATGTGATATTGTATGACTAATGACAAATGCATAATTGTTTTCTGTAGTTTTCAAATAGATTTCAGGTTACAACCAAACCTTAGTATTCCATGTGGTCTACTGTCTTCCGAAAATAGTGAACCATTGAAGATGAATTATATTCAACTAACTTCTAAACACTGCCCTTCATAATGAAGCAGAAAAGTCACATAATCTAAGCAATATGGAATACATGGTGTTGGTTTTCACCTGAAAACTATAAAAAAAACTACTGAAAATGATTTTGTATTAGTTGTAAAATCATGTGTCATTGCACGTAAATCAACGTTTGCTCTAGTTTTAAATATAGTTCCTTGCAAGTCTTTCTTCTTTTTTATACAATGAGGGAAAAAAGTATTTGATCTCCTTCTGATGTTGTATGTTTGCCCACTGACAAGGAAATGATCAGTCTGTAATTTTAATGGTAGGTTTATTTAAACAGTGAGAGACAGAATAACAACAAAAAAATCCAGAAAAACGCAAGTCAAGATGTTTTCAATTGATTTGCATTTTTTTAAGGGAAATAAGTATTTGATTCCTTCTCAATCAGAAAGATTTCTGGCTCCTACCTCTTTTGGCTACGACCAGGTGACAACAGTTGGTGCGATTATTTTCAAATGGAGGACACACAAATTAACTTTCAATCTCCCTCAGTCTGGGGCTCTATGCATGATCTCACCTTGTGGAGTTGCAATGATCATGTGAACTGTACACAGGAGGATCCTTTCAGAGGTCTCAAGGCAGCTGGGACCAAAGTCACCAATAAAACAATGGGTAACAAACTATGCCATAAAGGAATGAAATCCTTTAGTGCCCGCAAGGTCCCCCTGCTCAAGAAAGCAAATGTACCTGCCGTCTGATGTTTACCAATGAACATCTGATTGATTCAGAAGAGAACTGGGTGAGGGTGAGACCAAAATCAAGCTCTTTGGCATCAACTCAACTCGTCGTATTTGGAAGAGGAGGAATGCTGCCTATGACTCCAAGAACACCCTCTTCACTGTCAAATATGGAGGTGGAAACATTATGCTTTGGGTGGGTTTTTCTGCCAAGGTAACAGGACAACTTCACCACATCAAAGGGACAATGGACGGGCCATGTACCATCAAATCTTGGGCATTGCCAGGGCATTGAAAAGGGTCGTGGATGCGTATTCCAGCATTGCAATGACCCAAAACACATGGCCAAGGCAACAAGGTATGGCTCAGGAAGAAGCACATTCAAGTTATGGAGTGGCCTAACTAGTCTCCAGACCTTAATCCCATTGAAAAACTGTGGAGGGAGTGGAAGGTTCGAGTTGACAAACGTCGGCCTCGAAACCTTAGTGACTGTGAGAAGATCTGCAAAGAGGAGTGGGACAAAATCCCTCCTGAGATGTGTGCAAACCTGGTGGCCAACTACAAGAAACGTCTGACCTCTGTGATTGCCAACAAGGGTTTTGCCACCAAGTACTTAGTCCTGTTTTGCAGAGGGGTTTTTGACATGAGTTTTTCTGGATTTTTTTGTTGTTATTCTGTCTCTGACTGTTCAAATAAACCTACCATTAAAATGATAGGCTGATCATGCTTTGTCTCTGGGCAAACATACAAAATCAGCAGTGGATCAAATATGTTTTCCCTCACTGTATTATTATGACCTATTGCTTTTAAGGTTTGACTTTCAAATGTTTCACTCTTATTTGAAAGTACTATTTTTCACATTTACAATATATTTTTTATTCAATATTAATGGCGGAATGTTGAAACCATAAAGAAGAGCTTGTGTCTGAAATTTTGTTGCTGGAATAAAACGGCATTCAAACAGTGCCGTTTTAACATTCATACTAAACCACTATATGTCAGACATACTGTACACAAACACACACACTAATGAATGCACATTCACCTCACCAATGTCTTTGAAGTTTTTGGATCCTTTGTCATTGACAACCCCATGGACATATTGACCTCTTAACTGGCCACTAGGTTAAATCATAACAGAGAAATTATTCACAATACATACTTGTAGAGTATTGCAAGAGATTTATTCTGTCTTTTTGAAGAGACAGCCTTAAAAGTATGAAATAATAAAAGCAGCATTACTAATAAACTGAAGGATTTGAGAGGTTTCACATACCATAATATGTATATAATTCACCTTACCCTCTATTGGCAATGGCTTGCATGATGAATCTTCAACCGGACATTGGTAAACATTTCCCCTCCTATTCTGCTCATACTGCTCCAAAGGTGCACTAATAAGCAAGCTTGCAAGAGAATACAGAGATATGTTAAGAGTAGATTACATTTGTATGTACAAGCAGTATTTTCATAGACTAAGGGCCAGTTTCACAGACACATATTAAGCCTAGTCTAGGATTTATACAACAAGCTCAATGGAGTTGTCCATTGAACATTATTTTTTTGTCCTAGACTAAGCTTAATCTATGTCTGCGAAACTGGCCCTTGTTGATGTATCTTGTTGATGGGATTTTCCTCAAATTTCCTGAAACCAATTGAATAAGAAGGTGCAGGGGCCACTGGCTTTCTTAACTATTTGGTTTTGAGGAGACAAGGTGTCCTTCAATAGACACAGTTTTTTTCTTTTATTAGGGCATTTTTCCAATAAATATTTCAGTATTTTTTTAAATAATTACTTTATTGTTAATAAATGACTTTGGCTGATAGGATGATCTAGAATGACTGAATGCAGTGATGTTTTTTATTATACAATGCTATTACATTTGGGTAGGTAATATGGCATTTTGTGACCAAACTATTTATGAATTATATGTCTTACTCTTGAGAGCTGGGTTTTCGAAAATTATACTGATTGATACAAGCAAAAACATTTTCATCATGCTGCTGTTTGGTGCAGTGGTCAGCACAATTGGCTTTGTATCAAAGCTCGACGTGTAGTAGTTCTGAACAACTCTGTATAGATCTCACTGCATTTCCACATTAACCTATATGAGATTAAACGGTTACTGGGCTATTGTCAAGTATCAAAAGATCAAAAGCAATGATTCTATTTGTATTCATATGTTTTTCCAGTGATGCTTTTTGTAATACTTTTTAGTTAAGCTATTCAGTTTGGTTCAGTAAAGCAGCAACGTGTGACAAAAATTGGTTGAAAGACGTGTCTTGAAGTTCAGTGCTAGCATTTTTTTTATTACATTGTTTGGCATAAGTGTAAAGGTAACAAATACATTAGCATGTGGGCTTCAATGTTTGTTGATGGAAAATGTGCTTGGTGCACCAAGCTGCTATTTATCATAATGGGCAGTGAAAATCTGTAGATTTCATGAAAAGGTAAATGCAGCACATACCCCTATGAAACCGATTGAGATCACTTGTTTGGCTTGTCCAATAGGTAAATCAGCAGAAGTGTCAACATGTTTTCTGATGCCTTGTAATGTTCTATAAGAGGGGAGCAGGTTTGAATGTAAACTAGTGCTGCTCTAATTGAGATTGGATATCTCTGTGAAGTTTGCATTGCGAAAAAGGTTTTATGAGGCCTATAATAGTGCTAAAATTATCATAAAAATGTATATTACTCATAATACCTCCTTTGAAATAGGTCAAACAAAATATACTACTGTTCAAAAGTTTGGGGTCACTTAGAAATTTCGCTCATACCGGTTTTACACAAACAAGTTCTGAGAACAGAAAGAATTGGGATTGGTTCTGTTAAGTACCCAATCAAATTGGAGAGGAGGCAGTGCTCATGAACATTTCGAACTAGATCGAAAGAGCGAATAGAAATTTTTGCAAAGAAGCGTGCAGTCCTGCTAAAATCTGTGAAAGACTAAGTTTGCCTGTTATCTTAGAATGAATGATATTTGATTACATGCTAAATGTACAAAAATAAATGGAACTCGTTCTCAAGGCTCTCAAGTGATTCATGTGTACTTTCTTCATATTATTTCAAGGGCAGCAGCACAACTGATTGGCTTAATCTGCTGTAGAGGGAAATATCTTCGTGTTTATGCCTGTGGCCATTCAGAGGTCTACAGGCATTAATGAAACCTGTGAAATTTGTGTCCTTTTGAAATGAAAAGGAAATGTATGCCCCACAAGAATTATTCAAGGTTTTTGTTGGCTGTCATTTGCTTCTTCCTGATGCGCTTGTTGTCTCGTACAAAAGCATAAACATTAAAATGTTGGTGGGCAGACACTGGAGCCTGAAAATATCATTCGCCCTTTTTATGCAACTTGTGGATGTATGACCCCATGTATATCTTGTCCTATCCAGTAACAACGAACACCTCCTCATTCACTCTGTAGCCTTTCTGTAGGAGTTCTCTCAATTCTTTGAGTCAGTATTTCTCCATTTCCTGAAACAATCAAACCACTACGTACTACAAGATGGATAAAGTTGAAAAATAAATATTTATTCATTTTTTAATGGTTTATTTAAAGAACGTGTCACATTTGTTTTGCTGCCCAGAGTAAGCCAAGCAGGTATGCTGCTGCCATTGCCATAAGATTAAAGTACATGTCTTCACTGAAAACTAGCCTTAATAGAATAGGAAGCAAGTGTTTCTTGCTGCTTCAAGAACAAGAACGACTTGGCATGTTAGTATTACTGCCCTAAGCATGTTAACATTTAATCTTAATGCCCCCTGAACGGCTACTGACATTAGCGCATTGATAACTGCCATTTACACCAGTGTATACCAAGCACTGCACTGCTGCCCTTAGTACAGTAGCTAGCTAATTATCAAAGCAAGTATACATTTTTTCTGTAGCCAGGTTGAAAATTAACTGACCTTGCAGTGGGTTAAGTTATGCCTTACGTTACATTCCAGTGCCTGGTAAACTGAGTTTGGTGCATTCCCATCAAAGATCCTATGGCCAGTGTGAAATAACCAAAGATGCTTGGTGCCAGCACCTGGTTAAACTGAGAGCTCATTTGCAATTATAGCCAAGCAGACCTTTGGCACTCTAGTTGTCATTTTGTAGAGTTAATCTAAAGTGATTTCACCGCATGCATCCGGAAGAACCTCCCAACAAGTTGGATTGGCTTGATAGGCACTACGTACCATATGGTCATGCAGCTCCCACAAATGTGTGGGGTTAACATATGTTATCTGTGCTGAAGAAGATTCCAGAAGATACATTTTCATTAGTCTGTTGCTGTTATCTCTCAATATAAGGAGCAAAGAAATATACGTGCCTTTAAAGCAGATCGTCATCACATGAAAAATAGACCACATTATGTTTGTCAAAATTAACAATTTGGCATATGGTTAACAAACAATGATGCACTGGTTGGCCACTGTAGTGGATGACCGAAGAATGCTTATAGTTGACTTGTTTCAACTGTCAAACAGATCAATACCACTCTCTAAGATCTACATATATATATATATATATATATATATATATATATATATATATGCAAAAAGTACCATAAAAAGTACCAACATAACATCAGAGGTTAACACCGAGACACAAACCCCTGGCAAGCCTCTAGAATAAAAAAGGCCTGGTGACAGTTTGCAAAAAGTCTATACAAACTCGGCAGAGTTCTGGAAAAAAAGCCTAATGGATAAGATGATGAAAAGATTATCCTTTACCAGAGTGATGGAAAGAGTAAATGTGACAACTACGCAATCTGCTGCCCATCCTCCCCTCCAGGAGGCGGGCCTCAGCGCTCAATGTCACCGGCCTTCTGACACCACCGCCCATCTTCAACCCATCACACCTGTTGTCTCGTTTAGCGCACCTGATCACCATCCAGTCATTTTCCCCAGTATGTATGTTCCCTCTGCTCTCTCTGTCTTTGTGTGCTATTGTCTCGGCATTTGATGAGCATAAGTCAGCTCAGACTATTAAAATATATGAATAGAAACCTATCGTCTCCACAGTCTGCTTCACCTCCGTCCTGCGAACGAGCTGACAGTAAAGTGTGGATAGTGAAAAAAAACTGCTCTTGATAGAAAGCATTTCCATCTGTGGTACAAAGTGGAGGAAGCAATAAGGCTTGTGCATGAATAGGTACCACTGTAAGTGACTCAATTAACGATTTGTCCCCGTAATATAGTCTGAAGTGTATAGAAACATTGATCCTGTTCAGATCCAACCAAAAGCCTTAGATGGTACTTCACCTTGCGACAGGACAGCAATAAACATACTATTATAGAAAACAAGGACATTTTCAGTCCCAAACATTTGTTCTTGGTTGGCCCACTCAATTACCTAATCTGAATTAAATTGCGCATTCATTTCATGCTGAAGACAAAACCTAACGGTAAACATTCCCCAAAACAAACAGCAACAGATTATGGCTGCATAACAAGTCTTGTCATGCATCACCAGGGAAGATACCCTGCATCTGGTGACTTCTATGGTTTGCAGACTTCAAACAGTCATAGAATGGTAAGGATTTGCAAACAATGATTTAATCAAAAATGATATCAACGACATCGTCAATTAGTCCAATTCCTTTCTCTTCTGCAATGGAATGACTATGGATAGGGGCAAACTCATATTGGATTAATCTATGGTATAATAATAGATGTCCCTGTTTTATATGCATGTTTTGAGAGTAAGTACCACTGCTAAGGGCAGTTGTACCAGCAGGTAGCTTTAAATAAGGTGAAGTTTATCTAAGGAGTCATGTTGATGGTGGCCGGGCGTAAATGCCACCAGATCCCAATGTTTGAGCGATCGAATCATGAGACATGCACAATTGTTTTTAGCCTTCTTAACCGTAACCACACTAGAACCACTAGCTAACCTTACTGCTGATCAATAATAACATCTTACTCCCCTTAGAGGTCCTGGTTTCTGTCTGACTAACTTTCACTTTTTCTGTCTGCTCTAGTTTCTGCTATGTCTAAATATCTATTTTTGTTGTAGAAAACTAAAGATAATATACCCAATATATAGTGCCTTATCTCCATCAGTATTTGGCTACAGTTATTTGACTTTTGAGAGCCACTTTATGTTGTTTTCATAATGAACTGTCTTCCAAACGTGTTTTCACAACCTTATTAAAGCAGACCCACATATTCAGCTTGAGATACACCTTTTTGCCTACCTGAGTATATACAAGTATATGGAGATTAATATCCAATCAATTTTTATGCACCCATTGACATTCAAGTGGAAAAATATCAGAGTACTGTAGTCTTATAGTGCTGATAACAACTGAAGAGAAAAAATGAGAGACCAATAGTACAGAGACAGACATGGGGGGAGAACAAAGAGAATAAATAAACCATTTGAAGAAAAAGGAAGGTGGTGAGAAATCTTGAATTCTGCATTTGCAGAGTGTGCGGTTGAAGTTCCTGTAGCCCTTTTTTTGTTTCTGGGCTGTTTCACACTTACATTTTTTTTTCTGTATGAGCCTATAAGCAGGGTTAACAAACACACAAAAGTAAAAACAATTACACCCTGGAGGATTTCGTGGTCTATTTGATCTAGTGTTTAGGACTTACGTTCATGCACAAAATTAACATAATCGCTCTACATCAAAGCTTCCCCTTATCGCTCTACATCAAAGCTACACATACTCATAGGCACGATTTATAGAACAAACCCCAGATTTTTTACTGTATTGCCAGGAAGGAGGGCACATTCATACATACACTTGCACTGTACTATGTCAGCAGAAAATGGAACCTCTGTTTTTATTGCTGCCCACACATACAGTAGATACCATACTTTCATACTGTCATATCACACTTATTTAAACAGACGCAAATATCTGTAGAAACTAATAATGTAATTTTAATTTTTTTTCTTATGTAATAAAATGTTGGGTAATAGCTTACTAATGATGTAATAACATTGCTTACCTTATAAAATGATACCTTTTGCACATAATGTAATGACTTGTAATTACATAATGCTGTTCAATGCATTATTAACTAGATAAAGAATTCTGTAATAACTTCTACTAATAATGTAATACATGTATATTTTCCAAAAATATAGTCTTTAATTGAGCATAAACAAAGAAAAATTTGTATAAGTTAAAGCAAAACATTAACCAAAATGTATTGTGATACAAAACATATGTATTGGAAATCTTTTGAAATGCTAAAATAAATGTATTGAAAATTAATGTGCAAATGAAAATGATATTGGTTTTGAGTCCAATTTCTAAAAAGCTTTTAAAATGTTTACATTTGCATGGGATAATCAAAAAACAGCCAACTAGTATGACCACCTTCCAAGTAATCAAACTATGTAGGTATGACAGGCAGCTTTCAGACTTCTTCACTGACCACTCTCCCTACTCTTATTATTCACACAGTAAACACAGAACAGATACCTGAGGGGTAAACTACGAAGGGTGTTCAACCTACTCAGTTCATTCAGAGTTGTCAAGGAAACTCAGGGCTGACAAACTCGGATTGCCTAAAGTGGTAGTAAAAGGTACTACAACTGTGATTAACATGTTTGTTAGCTGACTCTGTGATAACTTAATGGAAGTTGTGCGGGTTCACATAAAAGGGGTACATTTGGCAACGCAGGCTGAGTTTTTGCACACATGCTCCGTATTCTTCCCCAGGAGAATGCACGTTTGTAATGTCAAGGTATGAGGAGTTTAAAGCAAGGCTAACAGCTAAATCTCACACCGTAGCAGCCAACAAAGCCCGAGAGGCTTGTTGGCAGCGCATTACCAACAGAGTAAATTCGTAATAGCAGTGTTCTTGTCATATTTTCTCTATTTTGTTTTACAGACTCTTATTTGTAGTATGATTGAGATGTAAAGCCCAGGCTACATATTTGAAATTGAACCATTGCTTAATGTTAATGTTTTAGGATATAGGCTACTCCATGAAGCACCTAGGTTGTATGGCTAACTGTATGAATTTAATGATCAAATACCTGAACATGAATGTTATGAAATAGCCTATTCACATAACCGCCCCTTCTATCAGGGGCGCTCTAAAGAAGATACTGTGTGGAGAACAAGTTTTTGATACACTGCTGATTGTGCAGGTTTTCCTACTTACAAAGCATGTAGAGGTCTGTAATTTTTATCATAGGTACACTTCAACTGTGAGGGACATCTAGAAAAAATCGAGAAAATCACATTGTATGATTTTTTTAATAATTAATTTGTATTACCTGTATCAGCAAGTTTTTGCCTTGATGTTAGCAGAAAATGACAGGGGTTTGTCTAGGGTCATGCAGTGGTTCTTTTCACTATGGGAGGAGGAAACTGCAGTTGTCAACCATCATGGACATGTCCTGGAGAGGACTGGCCTTCCTACTTCAGAAAAGCAGCTATTTTATCAAGGTTAGGCTGGACATGGTGGGCCGACATCTGTCAGCTAGGGAATCACAGATGAGTGTTGTCACCTTCAGGTCAGAAGGTGGAAAGGAGAAAAATACTGAGTCCCATCTGCACATCAGTGACTTTCCGCCTTGAATAAATCATTGATTAGATCTACCAGAACTTTCTTCAGCTAAATAAAGATAAAACTGAAATAATTGTCTTTGGTGCCAAAGATAAGAGACTGACAGTAAGTAATTACCATGACACACTGTTCTTTAAGATTAGTATGAACCTTTGTCAGCGTTTTCGGTTATAAGGAAGGATGAAGCGGACTGCGGAGCTTGTATGTTTAGGTTAATTTTATATTGTGAGAGCTGACATATGCTCTTCTGCGTAGAGACAATAACACACAAAGACAATGGGAGCAGAGGGAACATATATACTGAGGGGAATGACTAAATGATGATCAGGTACGCTAAACGAGACAACAGGTGCAATGAGTTGATGAGATGGGGCGATGGTGTCAGAAGATCGGTGACGTCGAACGCCGAAGTCCACCTCCTGCAGGGGGAGGATGGGCAGTAGATGGCGTGGTCGTCACAGCACCCCCCCCCCC
>JACXGJ010016994.1:0-11679 GCA_016801105.1 Esox niger
GTCTGCCTCATCATGGCATCTCTGTGTCTGCCTCATCATGGCATCTCTGTATCTGCCTCATCATGGCATCTCTGTGTCTGCCTCATCATGGCATCTCTGTATCTGCCTCATCATGGCATCTCTGTCTGCCTTGTCATGGCATCTCTGTATCTGCTTTATCATGGCATCTCTGTATCTGCTTTATCATAGCATCTCTGCATCTCTGTATCTGCCTCCCCATGCCATCTCAATATCCTACAGAGTATATATATATATATATATATATATATATATATATATATATATATATATATATATATATATATATATATGTATGTATGTATATAATTTTCTTTAACAAATGAACATTTACTATGCAAATAACTGACTTTAGTTCATGGTCTAAAGTCATTATTAATTTCAATGTTCTATCTCTATGTTTTTTTTCTGGTGCAGCTCTGTCCAATTTGAAGGTTCTAGTTCATTTCTTGTTTGGGTGTTTCTTCATGGTTTAGTTCATCCTGTTGGAGGTGCCCCGACTGCAGCACATCATCGTGGTGGACGACGCGCCCACGAAGTGGCCCGGTTATCCACGAGGCATCAGTGTGCACAACATGGCTGCAGTTCAGGAGCTGGGGACCAAGCCAGAAAATGGTAAACACCCACCAGAGGCAACACACACACATGCCCTGAGCATTTCCCCCCGCGGTGTAACACAGAAGTACAGCGCCCTGTAAGTTGTCCCCCATGATGCACTTGAGCATGACAATGTGTCGGTCTCCGTCTTCGCGTGCCCATAGAGATCTGGCACTGCGTCATCATGTATACTTTGGCCTTTCTTAGGAAGGCTGCAGTGACTGATTGTGATCCTGACAGTATCATTCAGTTGTTTTAGAGCTCAGGGTTTACCCTGTAGACCCTGTTGGCCACTCCCACTGTCTCAGTGAGTAGGGGTCAGTGGGGTGGATGATTAGGTCATGTGAATGAGGAAGTGGACACATCTGTGTCAGATTAAGGCCGGAGAGGAAACGCTCTCCCTTCTTCCGTCCTTCTCTCCAGCTGGTTACTGGCGCTGCACCGTTTCACCCCTAACCAGAAAAGTTGGTACTGCGAGCGTGTTTGTGCGCGTGCACGCGTGTGTATGTGTGTGCGTGTGCCTGTGTGTACCATTGGGATTAGGAGGGAGGGTCATGTTTATACACTTCTGTAAACTTCACATGAGCCCCACCCCCCATTTCGCTCTGTGTTCATGTTAACGTCAAAAGTGGCCCCCACCTCGTGCACGTGGTGGACTCCATGTCACGTCCCTCTCCCCCTCTATCGGGTCCCCCACCCATGGAACCTTTGCAAAACAATTAAAAAACACGTCTTCATTTTCCACAAGGATAAGTAATAGGAAACTGCTGACTGTTATTTGATCTCTTCATAACTAAAATCACCTCACTCTTCTCTACATTGTCGCAATCCATATTGCATGAAATAATATTACTTCTGAGTGGCTTTTTGGCAAACTTAGAGCAGATATATATTTATATGGTGATTTGGGTAACGTAAGCCTGTAATGAGCTCACTGGAAGGACATTCTTTACGGCAACTGAACAGCTGTCAGCAAGTTTAACTCACAGCCAGAATTCGCTAGAGAGTCACGAGTGAGACATTCCCAACACAGTCCAGGAGAACAAAACAGACCAAACAAAGTCACAAAAAGTAAACTATTTGACAGACTTGAAAGATTCAGCAGACTAACTAAGCAAGCTGTAATTCTACCATGCCATAAACAGAGTGCACAGTGGCAGAATTCTTCACCACATTGACTGTCCAAAAATGTAGAAAAACCTTGGTAATGTATGCACTCAGGGATTCTAGCGTCACAGGCAGACATGGTTCTCAGAAGAAGATAGGCAAAGACACACTGCACTCAACATGAGATGGAAACAGAGCTGCACCTAGCCTCCTGCCAGATGTACCACCAGGTTTTAGACAGATTTCCTACAGATCATACTGAGCCACGTATAATTCTAAATCAAATAAACCATTGATGAACTCCCATATATTTTAAGAGAAAGACTGCAACGTGCAGTCGCAGCAGCCAGATTTGCGACCAGCACATATAACATAATCAATATAATACATAATTCAATATCTCTACATTTATTTTCCCTAATCATTCATTCCACATTGTTATATCGCTACATAAATACTATTTGAACGCAATGCATTGTGTGTAATTTTTGCTTAGATTGTTAGATTTAGTTTTTTATATCACATCTGAAAAAGAAATACATTGTTTTTTTCCACTTTCTTTAGCCAAGTAAACAAATGTTTCCCATGCCAATAAAACCTTTAAATTGAAATAAAATAGAATTTGTGGGGAAAGAAAAAAATGATAGGTCTATGGATTAAAGGTCAGAACAGAGAGAGAGGAGAAGGGGCGGGTGAGAGTTTTCTTGGCAGTAACATCAGCTCTCAGACATATCTCTGTACTGATAGTGCCAAGAGGCTGACAGCCGTTTACTAAATGGTGTAGCAGTGTTTAATGTTTCACCTGACAGATTTTCCTGTCAGTCCATATTCCATTAGGAACTTTTCCATTCTTCTTCTACACCAGATATTCATCATTACTTGTGTATTTTATACTGAACTCCCTCCACCACAAGTTGTTTAATGACACCGTATCTTACCGACTTAACATTCTAGTCTTTATATCCTCACATGGACTTTAGATTCTAGCATGGATTTAACATCATACAATTTATATCCCAACATGAACTTTACATTCTAGATCGTATATCCTGATATAGTCTTACCATTCTAGATGTTTTCCCCACACATACTTAACATTTTGGACTTTATACCATCTCGTGGACTTAACATTCTAGACTTTGTACCATCTCGTGGACTTAACATTCTAGACTTTGTACCATCTCAGGGACTTAACATTCTAGACGTTATAACATCTCAGGGACTTAACATTCTAGATGTTATACCATCTCACGGACATAACATTCTAGACGTTATACCATCTCAGGGACTTAACATTCTTGATTTTACGCTCTACCATGGTTCCTCCATTGCTCTGACATGCACCGTCTCGTATGAACTCCCATTTCCAACAGCATGCTCATCCTACTGTGTAGGAATAGTAACATGTTTTCATGCCATGAACTAATTTGTCCATGTGTGTGTCCAGTATCCAGTAATGGGAAACACCCCGCCCCCTCTGACATCGCTGTGATCATGTATACCAGTGGCTCTACTGGCATTCCCAAGGGGGTGATGATCTCTCACAGCAACATCATCGCTGGCATCACCGGGATGGCAGAAAGGATATCCAACTTGGGGTAAGTTGCACTAATCTCCCAGCTATCCTGACAATCGGACTCTATCTCTCTCTAGCCTCCTGTTTATTTTTAGCCACCTCCCTAAAAGCGCAATTTACCACCAATATTTGTTGAAAGTCATATTTCATGAATCAAACCAAAGCCACTAGTGGCTCGAAGCACATTCGAAGCTCCTAGCTAGTTTCCAAAGTACACAGTATTTAAGAAGATGGATTAAATGCTTATCCAGATTTTACATCTCAGATTCCATAACTGCTGTCGTTGCTCTTTGACTGTTCTCAGCAGTATAGTAGGACGGGGATAAATAATCGGTCCCTTTTTAACAAAGAATTACAGAAAACACTCCCAAGTGATCTATGGCAACAACTTCCTGACTGAGGCCCTGGTGTCAACTGAGTGTGTGCACAAACGTGGTCTAAGGCTGTGCTGTAGATACAAGCTGATACTGTACGGTCACTGTGTTTGTTACCACGACAACAGATGTGTTTCACTTTGTGTTTCTATCAAACCCTCTGGCCTCCCTCTCATGCATTTCCCCAAAGAGCGGAGTGGAGGGAGAAGGGGAGGGCGCGACAAAGAGAGATAGAGGTTAGAAGGGGGCAGGATCATTTTAATATTCCTCAGAATGGCATTTATTTCCATAGGTTTTGTATGTTGGTGTTTTACAGTTTTAACCTTCCAACTCACAAAATAAGACACTTCTCGTCATAACCGCAGCAGCACATGGCTTTGCGTTTTATTTGTGTCTTTTAAAGCACATTTTGCTATATCAAAAGTTAAACCAAAACAAAGCCAAAACTTACCTTTAGGCATTTGTTCTGGATAGTTAAGTTTGGGGTAAATCGTTGCTATATGCAGACAACAAAATTGTCTAAGACTGGGCTTGAGCATTTGACCCTCAGTACTTTCAGCAACCATTTACCATTTCCTTTCACAAGCCTGCTAGAAAGTTATAGGGGCTTACATTGCCCCTAGTGAATAGTATAGCTTTCACGTTTTGCTTTGGTCCAAACAGATTCTGGGCATTTCAGAACAGGCCAAGTTCTTGTCTGACCGAGGCATTTGTGCGATCCGGACTGTCGATCTGTCTGTCTTTCTGGCTGCCGTAATGTTTCCGTGTTGTGTTGTGGCAGCGAGAATGACACCTACATCGGGTACCTCCCCCTGGCCCACGTGTTGGAGCTGAGTGCAGAGCTGGTGTGCGTGGCTCACGGCTGCCGAATCGGGTACTCCTCCCCGCAGACGCTAGCGGACCAGGTCGGGACATAATAAGACAGGACATTACGGCGCAGACACACACACACACACACACACACACACACACACACACACACACACACATACACACACACACACACACACACACTGCGGTGAATGCTGTACGACTGTGTTAACCGCCTGTTTCCTAACTGTATCATTTCATCCTTTCTGTCTCGCCAGTCAACAAAGATCAAAAAAGGCAGCAAAGGAGACACCAGTGTTTTGCAGCCGACTCTCATGGCAGCGGTTCCGGTAAGAACCGTGCTGAACATGTTGTAAATGTGGACATCACTACTGTACAGACTGTGCTTTCTCCATCGCTTTCTCCCTTCTCGGTCTCTCCCAGTTGGAATTACAATTTAGAGGGGATCTTTTGGCATGATAAACAATTGTAAGTGGAAAATAAGAAAGATTTAATAAAAATAATGAAGTGAAAGGAAAGAATTAGAAGTAAGCAAAAATCAAACGGCATCAAATGTCTCAGAACAATGAAGGCATTTCAAATGCTATATTATTAGTGTATTACATATTATATTTAACAGAAGAACTGTTACATGTTAAATATATATGGGTTATGTTAACAATGTTGTTTGGGCTCCATAGGTTTAATACTTTTTCATGGCAACAAGTCACAAATCTTGCTGCTGCCTGCCTGATGGCACATTGTTGTATTTTGCCCTGTGTCCACTGGAAATCAAAACCACAACCCTTGCATTGTAAACACCATGATGTACCAGGACATTGTAACCTAGTTTGGACAGCTGGTGCTTGCAATGCCAGGGCTGTGGTTTTGATGCCCAAAGGGGCCACTATCAAAATGTATCCATGCAGTAATTTGACTTGCTTTGGATAAGACTGCTAAAATGTAAAACTGTTATGGGAGTTACTCACTGCAATGTTTAAAAATTCTTTGTTGGGCTGTATGATCTGTGGGAAAATGTGTGTCTAGTCTGGTCATACATTTGGCAGGACCTTATGAAGTGCAGATCGGTTTCGACCAGACTTATTGGGTAATGTGCACATAGGCTTTCACAGAGCAGGCAGAGGCTCTTTATAGGAAGGCCATGCTCATTTAGTCTGTACACTGTCAGTCTGTACACAGTCAGTCTGTACACAGTCAGTCTGTACACAGACTGTAAACAGTCAGACTGTATACCGGTGTTCTGTTTAGGTCATGGTAGCATTCCAGTTTTCTTTGTTTGGTTGATTTTTGTCCCCCCAGTGTGTCAAATAGTTCTTAATGTGTTTTCTCATGATTTGGTCGGGTCTAACTGTGTTGCTCTCCAGGGGCCCCGAGGGGACTGTTTGTGTCTACAAAAGGATGAACAAGAGGAGTCCACAAAGCCAGCTGGTCTTAGGACTCATTTTTAAAACACCAATGGTCCCAACTGAGCCCCAAGACGGCTGGCTAGTGAGGCTTTTCTCTGTTTATCTTTCTGTAGATGAAGGCTTTGTTATGGAAGGTTTGAGATCTGCTTTCCATAAGAGTGTGAAATTTAACCGCTCTTTTCTGGATTTTGATAATTAGCGGGTATAGTCCTAAATCTGCTCCAAATTCATTATCTCGTTCTATCTTGTTCTCCCTTTCTTCACGTTTCATCTCATTTCTTTGTCTCGCTTCCTCTGTCTGTGGAACTGTCTGTTTGTCTCGGTCTGTTTTACTATTAGGCTATATACTTGAAAGGACAGTCTTTAGCTAATGCCCATTAGCAACCCCTAATAAAAAGAACAACTCAATTTGAAATAACGTAGAACTTCTTAACTGAATATTAAGGACTGACCTTCAGGACAGTTTAACCAGTCAACACACAGACTATAACAGTGTTTTATTCTGAAAAGTACATTCTTAGCAAAACCTCAAGCAACTTAAGCTATGCTTCATTATTGCATAGATCAACTTTAAGCTCTGTATTATAATTATTTAGAGAAATTACAGCAAGTTATTTAGATTCTGTAAAAAAGGCTAGATATGAATTTCTTCTGAGTGTCAAGATTGTTGTTCAGAAACAGTGTCACGAGGGCTGGTGAACCTAGTAATTGGGAGAACGTGACAAATCGGTCAACATGCTCTAATGTGAGAGCACTCCTCTGTGCAGTCACTATATCAATTCTAGAGGTCAGCGTATTGATGCAATTTTGTGACAAAAGGAATCACGATTCTGCATGAAATTGTTGTATTGGCACAGCACTACGCCTCACCTTGCATCCCTCCGGACTGTGAATCAACCCCACGGGTCAACGCCCTCTCCCAGCCTCACAGATAGAACATTTGCATTGGGCTCATATATACAGTGCTACACATAATATCCATGGATGTTACGCATGACATTTCTCAATGATTTATATCATTAATATCTATATCAGCACCAGACGCAGCCCCTTTTCCCGACTCCATTCCAACGTGTTTTTCATCTTCAGCCATGTTCAGAAAAACGTTGCATTGCAGCAGCGTTGTCCTCATCAATCACATCATTCACATTGGGTCATTGACTTCTGAGGCGATTTAGGATTGCATTTGCATTGGTGTCAGAGTGATTGGACAATAGAGCATTGAATCCGTTAGTGACCTGGACTTGTAGCGGGTTGTATGCCACCAACACATCCGTGTCAGTTACTGACAAAGGCCAGTACAGGAGGAGATCACCGCCACTTGGTGGATCACGGTTCTGACTGCAGTTTTTCCTTCAGGCAGAAAGCCTCTCTCTCTAGCTGTGTCTCTTTCTATCTGTCTCTCACTCACTCTCTTTGTCTGTATGTGTGTGAGACCTCATGCAGCTTTTCATCTGTGTTCCCCCTTGAGGGCCAGTGGGTCAGAGGTCACATTGTCTGGAACCATTCACAGCTGGAAACAGAACGTGAGAAAGCACTGTGTGTTTTTCCCCATCATAGACACACACCTACACGCACACACACCCACACACACACACACACACACACACACACACACACATACACAAACACACACACAAACAGACAAACCACTGACAGTACTGTGTAGTTTCCAATGTGACATCACACTGCATGTGTCCCAGACCAACTTCCTCTACTACTCCGACACACACACACAAAACACATTACACACACATACTGTACACACAAACAGACTCTCACACACGCCAGCTGTTTTTTATTGTGTTGTTCTTGCCCTTGACCTTCACTCCATTAAATGTTGGAAATCACTCGTGGAACTCACTGATGACTACAGTAATGATGTGTTCTGGGTTTTAGGACAATCTCTCCCCACCAAGTCACAACTTCAATAAAACACAAACGCAGATTAGTCGCGCACACTCACATGGAGTGCTGTCCGAAAAGACATGATGGAATCCCTTCCATTTTCTGGTACCGCATGGAATCTGAGATGTTAGGACAGCTGAATGGTTCCGCTCCTGCTTTCGTCTCTGTGAAAGTGATGTAGGCCCTGTTTTCCATGCTCACTGGCATCATGTACAGTATGTCTCTCCATTCTACTGTTCACTGTCGTCCGCGGTTATTTGGTAACGGCATGGTTTGGGTTGGTGAGATGTGGTCATTCAGTGCAGCTCTACTAGGACTTGACGTAGCTTCCATCCTCAGGACGTGATTGGTTGACCTCCGGGTAGGGACAGTGTTAAGCAGTATGTTTTGGTCAAATAAAGACAGCTCCAGAACTCACTGACCTGATCACCGCATTGTGCACTCTCACCCCGGCTTTGTCCGTCCATTTATTCCCCTCTGTCACCTCCCCTTCTGTACATCCCTCTGTCATCACTCGCTCCTTCAACTTTCCCCTATTCCACCCTTTAAAGATTTTTCCATCAGATATTTTATGCCATTGGACAGGAATGTGACAGAGCAAGGATTTCTGCTAAAATAGCAGTTGTAGGGATTCAAACCCACGCTGCGGCGGTACCCAGCTCAGATCACTGGGCCACCATATTCCTGATTCTGTGTGGATTCTGTCATACTTCTCCCTTTCATACTCCCGTGCTACAGGAGATAATGGATCGTATCTATAAGAATGTGATGTCCAAGCTGGAGGAAATGAGCAGCCCTCAGAGGACTCTGTTCACTTTGGCCTACAACTACAAGCTGGAGCAGCTCTCCAAAGGACACAGCACACCCCTGTGTGACAAGTATGACATTCAACACACACACACACACACATTGTATCCATTACATGCACAGACTCCCATACCCAAACAAACAAGATAGACACAGTTAATCCAAAACGTATAAACATTCATTTTCCTTCAAGATGAACTGATCCTCCTCCCATCCAGGCTGGTGTTTAAGAAGGTGCGGTCCCTGCTGGGGGGGAAAATCCGGGTGCTGCTTTCGGGCGGAGCGCCCCTCTCCGCCACCACGCAGTGCTTCATGAACGTGTGCTTCTGTTGTCCCGTGGGCCAGGGCTACGGCCTCACAGAGACCTGCGGAGCCGGCACCATCAGCGAGAGTAAGGGGGGAGCAGAGCAAAGGAGAGAGGTGGGAGGAAGGAGGAATGGCTTGTTTTTGGGGGTGGACGGATGAGGAGGTAAGGGAGAATGTGGTGGTTGATACAGAAGGAGGGAGATATGAAGGGTAGGGAATGTAAACAGGCAGCTGCCCAAGTTACAAAATCATGGAAATATTCCCATGTTTGGATGAAGAACTGTGTAGCCAGTGGTGGCCTGTTGCCAAGCACCAACAAGCTGTGGTCCAATTTAACATTAGGGCTTCAGTGTTGTGTCATCCCTCAAATCAGTATATTTGTTGCATCATCCGTTCAATTCACGGTGTATTTGTTGCATCATCCGTTCAATTCAAGGTGTATTTGTTTTCATCCCTTCAAATCGAGGGGTATTGTTGTCATCCCTTCAAACCAAGGGGCATTTGTTTTCATCCTTTCAAATCAAGGGGACTTTGTTGTCATCCCTTCAAATCGAGGGGTATTGTTGTCATCCCTTCAAATCTAGGGGTATTTGTTGTCATTCCTTCAAACCAAGGGGCATTTGTTTTCATCCTTTCAAATCAAGGGGACTTTGTTGTCATCCCTTCAAATCAAGGGTCATTTTTTGTCATCCCTTCAAATCAAGGGGCATTTGTTGTCATCCCTTCAAATCAAGGGGTATTTGTTGACATCCCTTCAGATCAAGGGGTATTTGTTGTGTCTGCAGATGTCATGAGAAATGGCTATTTATGGACAGCTGTAGTATCATGAGATGTCACATATTTGTTTTTGAGATTGACTTGTAATGATGTAGACAGTGGATCTAGTGTGTAGACAACACCAACTGGGCATAGAACGGATGACCAAGACAGGCCCTAGCAAGGTTACTATGGTGAGAGGGGAAGGGTTGGTCAAGTTGTCATGGTAACCGATGGAGAGCCCAGCTGAGTTTGGTACATCAGTGCCACTGTGCATTAGGCCGTGGCCTGCCCTTGCAGCTGGTGATGACTGTGTGTGTGTGTGTGTGTGTGTGTGTGTGTGTGTGTGTGTGTGTGTGTGTGTGTGTGTTTCAGTGTGGGACTACAGCACTGGGCGAGTTGGAGGACCACTCGTTTGTTCTGAAATCAAACTCAAGGACTGGGTGGAGGGTGAGTAACAGACAAGTTGGAGGACTCTTGATTTCTACGCACGCACACACACTCCCATACACACACACACACACACAGTTTTCTAATCCATCCCACATTACGTCTTCATGTTCCCCTGTCAGTTGGAGAAATGGGCAGCGTTTTAAGCAAAAGATAACTCCCATACTTCAAATGTCACCATGACCTTATAAGGACATAATTAATATCACAACAAAACGGTTTCCTCCGTACACGCTAATCTATCATTTGTATTCTAATCTAGTTTAGCTTGACCACCAGAATAGAACACGCTGGCAGTATTGCATCCTCTCTGTATTACAAGCCCCTGTATATGTCTGTCTATGTTAATCTTTCTCCATACTTCCTCCACGGCTCGGTCCTCCAGGTGGCTACAGCAGCACAGATACGCCCAACCCACGAGGCGAGATCCTGATTGGAGGGCCCAACGTTACCATGGGTTACTACAAAAATGAGTCCAAGAACCAGGACTTCTTTGTGGATGACAATGGCCAGCGCTGGTTCTGTACTGGAGACATAGGAGAGATGCACCCGGATGGATGCCTGAAGATAATTGGTGAGGACCAGGGTGAATGTCTCCTTCTCGTTTCTGAAAGAAGAGACTTAGGCTACATTCCAGAGAGTTCCGTTCACAGAGGTTACCAAAGTTACAATGTGTTAATCAGATAAATGTTTACATTTGGGCATGTCCATGTAGAGTGGTAGGAATAAACATTACCATCCACAACATCATCATTATCAACATAAACATCCTTATTATCATCAACATAGTGTCTAAATCACTACATTATCTAAACAACCCTGTATTGTTATTTATCAGTCGACCATTGCAGATATCAAGAGAACTGCACTTCCCCGGTACCGCCCGTCTTCCCCGGTACCGCCCATCTTTCCCAGTACCGCCCGTCTTTCCCAGTACCGCCCATCTTACACCAGTATCTCTCCTCTTCCCCGGTACCACCTTTCGCAGTACCGCCCGTCTTTAGGGAAGTCTGTTAAGCTGTGTTGACTTTGGTCTGCCAGTAATACTTCTAGACTCCCTTTCATCTGGCTGTAAAACCAAGGTGTCAGAGGCAGTGGAAAATGTGTGCTGTTTCTGCTCAAACCTGGGTTTTCTAAATCCTACACACACACACACACACACACACATCCAGATGTGTGACAGTGTGTCCATTTTACTACAGACCGTAAGAAGGACCTGGTGAAACTTCAGGCTGGGGAGTACGTGTCTCTGGGGAAGGTGGAGTCCATGCTGAAGAACTGTCCACTCATCGACAACATCTGTGCCTACGCCAACAGGTGAGTGTGTGTTAGTGAGAGCGCGTTTAATCTGTGTGTTCAAGGGCATGTGTGTGTTTGTGTGTAGAGGAGTTTGTGTGTATGTTTGTGTGTAGAGGACTTTGTGTGTGTGTTTGTGAGAGTGCGCGTGCGTGTGCATGCGTGTGTGTGTTTGTGTGTGTACGTGTGTGTGTGTGTGTGTGTGTTTGTGTGTAGAGGACTTTGTGTGTGTGTTTGTGTGTAGAGG
>JACXGJ010016995.1:0-11678 GCA_016801105.1 Esox niger
CCTGGCTGGGGTAAATACAGACCACGCCTGGCTGGGATAAATGCAGACCAAGCCTGGCTGGGGTTAATACAGACCACGCCTGGCTGGGGTAAATACAGACCAGGCCTGGCTGGGGTAAATACAGACCAGGCCTGGCTGGGTATAATACAGACCAGGCCTGGCTGGGGTAAATTCAGACCAGGCCTGGCTGGGGTAAATACAGACCACGCCTGGCTGGGGTTAATACAGACCAAGCCTGGCTGGGGTTAATACAGACCAAGCCTGGCTGGGGTAAATACAGACCAGGCCTGGCTGGTGTAAATACAGACCAGGCCTGGCTGGGGTAAATACAGGCCTGGCTGGGGTTAATACAGACCAAGCCTGGCTGGGGTAAATACAGACCAGGCCTGGCTGGTATAAATACAGACCAGGCCTGGCTGGGGTAAATACAGGCCTGGCTGGGGTAAATACAGACCAGGCCTGGCTGGGGTTAATACAGACCAGGCCTGGCTGGGGTAAATACAGACCAGGCCTGGCTGGGGTTAATACAGACCAGGCCTGGCTGGGGTAAATACAGACCAGGCCTGGCTGGGGTTAATACAGACCAGGCCTGGCTGGGGTAAATACAGAGCAGGCCTGGCTGGGGTTAATACAGACCAGGCCTGGCTGGGATATTGTAATACCAGAACACAGTGTGCTGGGTCAAGGGCTAGTATTCACTGGGGAGAAAGAGAATGAGTCACATGGCAAACATGTTCTGTGGAGGATTTCTGGGTATAATTCAACACATACTGTAGTCCCAATGTCAAAGAACAAGAAAATCAACCCAGCCCCCGCCATCTTTGAGGAAACAGGCATTTACATATAACCTACCTCAGACACAGACACACAGCCACACATACACAATCACATACATACCTATAACCTGCTTCTTACTGTGTTTTAACTGATAGTAAACCGGCTGTTATGACATTGAGCAAGGTCGCCTGGGGGCAGCAGTGGAAGGAGAGGAGGAGAGAGAAGGTGACGAGAAGAGGAGGGAGAGGATGAGATGAGGACAGGAGCAGAGGGGAGAGAACAGGAGAGGGGAGAGGATTCTGCTGTCTGGACACTGATGCTGACTGACCAGCCCTAGAGATCCACCACAGGTCTTGGCTCGTCTTGCTACCAGTATTGTGTCAACGTGGCGCTCTAAGTGCTAAAACAGAAACCCAAGACCTTCTTCTGTACTTATTTCCATTCACAAAACAGAATGCATGTGTGACTCAGCCCTAAATGTAACCTCTGCAGTAAGTGAAGCTGACATTGTTTTTATTAATTCACCGGACTATCAATGGCTCTAGTTTAGCTCTTAGGTAAATGACTGGCTGACTGATTGACTTGCTAACTGACTGACTGCTTGACTGGCTGACTGATTAACTGACTGACTCACTGGCTAACTGATTGAATGATATTTGAATGTGTTGCTTGTCGGTTAATATTAGCTGAAAGGCTAGGTAGTTAATGTTAGCTGAAAGGCTTGACCACAAAATGGCTAGCCAGATAAATTAACTGTGCTAACCTTCAGCAGCTAGAACATTTAAGCTTTTAAATGAACAAATTCATTATTAATTTATACTTACATTTGTGGGAATATGCGTCTTTGTGTGTGTGTGTGGGTGTGTGTGTGTGTGTGTGTGTGTGTGTGTGGGTGTGTTGGGGGATCATATTCATACATTGATGTCAGACGGGAACTCCTCCTTTTTTCCCAGGCCTGTGGCTGCCGCAATGTTCCCCATGGCTCCACCTGCAAGGTCCTTAGCTGCAACACCACACACACAAACACACACACACACACATTCACACATAAACACGCATGAACACACACAAATACATAAAAACCTATTGTTTGGTTACTTGAGTAAGACAACCCAAACTGAGTGTATTCAATGTGACAGGCCCCATGCACCATTTGCTGGTTTAAAAGTGGAAGTCAAATTCCAGTTGCACCTTGTGTTCTTTAGTACCCCTGCTGGCCATAACCAGTCTAATCCACTTTGATGTGTGGACTAGAAACATATAACTTCCTTGTGACCAGTAAGGGACTAACCCGGTTCTCAAATGCCAACCTTTTCTTTTCAAAGTTCACTGTTTCTGACCTCTTCTGATTTGGTCTAAGCCAAAAATATATAGCACTATACAGAATGTAACTGTTGTTAAGCTGTAGCAGTGATAACCTGTTAATGAATCGGTGATATCACCTATTAAAGAATAAATTGTATCTTACCTGACCCAACACCATCTTTGGCCTTGGTACCTGCAGAGGAAGAAGAACGTGTCAAGAATGTTACAAAAAGATAAATGATTTGCCAGTTCAAGACAATGCTCGGAAATGTGTGTTCACATGCATATTTGCATGCTAGCATTGAAAAATGTGTGTGTGTAGTGAAAGTTGTGGAAAAAGTGTGAAATACAACTATAAAGAATAACCGAAATGTAGACTAAAAATTCTGGAGGAATCCCATTATCCACTTTACTGCATCTATTGCCCTGGATGGAATTAATAACATCATAACTGCCATGGAAATATAGCCTCTAATGTCACAATGCTCTCTCATGGTTAAAAAAAACGGAATTACCGAAATGACTCTTTATCCATATGTTTGACAGACCTCTTTCATTCACAGTAAAACTATCAGTTTAGTGGGGACCAGTTGCATATCAATAGATTGGCCCATCTAGTGTGTGGGCCAACAGCCCTACTGCCTGACAAATCCTGTCATTAGTGCTTACCAATCAACAAAACTACTGCTATAATGCTATACCGTCCCTTCCAGTCCCCTGAGGCCCACTAACTGGCCATGGAGCTGAGGAGCAAGAGGAGTGGTGGGGAAGGATGTATCTCTTTAAAAAGAAGAGCCCCTGAGCAAGAATTACAGCGATAGTGACAGATGTTATGAGAGAAAAAGAAATGAAGAGATTCAGAGAGATGGAAGGAGAAGCAGTTGGTTCCATTAAAGACCTGGCAAAATGGAAGGTCAGAATGACAATGCTTTACTGTGAAGTCCTGGCAGAAGACAAATCTGTACTCTACAGTGAATTCCTGGTGGAAGACAAAGCTGTACTCTACAGTGAATTCCTGGTGGAAGACAAAGCTCTACTCTACAGTGAAGTCCTGGTGGAAGACAAAGCTGTACTCTACAGTGAAGTCCTGGTGGAAGACAAAGCTGTACTCTACAGTGAATTCCTGGTGGAAGACAAAGCTGTACTCTACAGTGAATTCCTGGCGGAAGACAAAGCTGTACTCTACAGTGAATTCCTGGTGGAAGACAAAGCTGTACTCTACAGTGAATTCCTGGTGGAAGACAAAGCTGTACTCTACAGTGAAGTCCTGGTGGAGGACAAAGCTGTACTCTACAGTGAAGCCCTGGCGGAAGACAAAGCTTTACTATACATTGAAATCCTGGCAGAAACAGACAAATATGAATGAGCTCTTTCTTATCTTCACTGGTTTTGTCAGAGCTCTTTCTGTACTGGAGGAAAAACAACAATGAGTTTTAATGAAAGTTTTTAAACTAACCCGGTATTCTACTATGATAGCTCATGTCCCCACCAGAAGACATTTTAAGAAAGTCTATGTATTCCTTAAGATGTCCTCTTTTTGGGATGTCCATGGGAATTCCAACCTCCTGGGGTTTGTAATTCCAGGAACATCCTAAAGAGGAAGTCCTCTGCACTTCTTCTCCCCTCCTCTCATCTCCTCCGCTACTCGCCAGTTCTCTCCTGACCACTCCTCACTCCAACTCCCTTCTCCCTCCCTTCTCCCTCCAGACCAATCAGCTACTTTCCAGGACTAGTCTGAAAGTGTAGTATGATGAGGACTATGACAAAGATGTTTATGCTAGTCAGAATAACAGGGTGGTGGGGCTAGAAAGACAGACAGACAATGTGGTGGTGCTAGACAGATGGACAGACAGACAAATTGGGTGGTTGTGCTAACTAGATATCTGGGGTAATTGGATCTCGGGTCACTAGAGAGTGGGAGAACCTCAGAATAGAGAATAAGGCTGTGAATTATTATTTTTCTCCGTAAAACCTTCAGACAGGATCTAAGAGAAGTGAAACACATCATAATAACAGAAGGACATCTGTGGCCCTTGTGACCAATTTAAGATGAGGTTACCATGCTAGAGAGTACAGTATACACACCATAATTCCCTGAGAAAAGCAGATGAAGCCACTTGGTTTGATCATGTCCGATTCACACAATATATAATCTATATTTTAAAGCTTATTCTTTGGCTGGTGATATCCAACACCAATCTATACTATTCTATATTCTAGCTATGTCTGTCTCACTACTGTTCTACAACCTACTCATGGATTCATATACTCTTAAGGTACAGTCTGTTCAGCACACCTCTGTCAACAGCCAATTAAACAGTTCTAGAAGCCCTCTTTGGGCACCCCTGGAGATGGTTTCTCATTGTCCCTCCCTGACTCTCTGTCTCTCACACACACACACACACACACTGACTCACAATCTGTCACCATGCAATTCAGAGAATACATTGACATGTGGCTAAACTAAGGCATGCTGTCCTCACCCCTAGCACCCATGCCACCTCCACCACACACCCCCTCCCCCCTCCGAGCTGCATTACCCATGTAGGTCAAGTTAGAAGAGCTGTTAGTAGACATAAATGATGACGATATGAAGATATGTTGTGCAAAATCTCAGAATCCAGAACCAAACCTTGAATCTGTCAAAAGAGAATATTTTCACTATTATTTTGTACCACTGGGTCAGTGATGGTATTGATTTGGCTGAGTGATTATATGTGGCCTGCATATAAAACCACTGCCAAACCTCCTTACATACATCTGTATAATCCATAAAAGCATACAAAATACCTTCATATAGAGAATAATGCATTTTATCTAGGAGATAATGCATTTCATCTAGGAAGTGAGGGATCAATTTTGCATTAACAACTTCAAAGAGAAGTCATACTATCATAGTAAAACGGATGACAAAAAATACCCCACCCCTGTTCCAACCAATCAAGGCAACGCGCAAGTGCCTCTAGTCCTATAGCCTTGCATTATAGGGTTTTCTGAAGTAACGTTCTCGACGCTCATTGGTCCCCATAGCTATCAAGCAATCGCTGTTGGGCGCTTCAGTGCACGATGCGTTCGCTCAGCAGGCGCTCGTGATGTGCATTAATTACATTGAAACCGGGGACAGTCGCGGGGATCCGTTTCAAATTAATTTCGGTAAAACGGTTTTTCTTACCAATAAACATGGCGCCTTCTTTAGTCTTTTCGGCTGCCAGAGCGGCTCCTTCCTTGGTCTTCTCCGCGGCCATCGCCATGCCGTCTTTGGCTTTAGACAAACCCTTCATGAACACATCCATCTCAACCCAGATCCTGGAGATCTGAGGAATGAAAAAAAATCCAAATATACCCTTCTACGTAACCTAATTTATAAAATAGATTTAGTATATTGTAGATTTCTATTTACATGTTGGAGAGTATCCATAGTGTCTTAAAATAGAACTGTCCATGGTCCTGCAAGAGGACGTTTTAATTATTGGGCTAACTCTTCATTTGGTGTAGCTCTGTAGCTGGAGAAAGGGTTGGGTGGAATAGGCTACATCACCTCTAAGCTACATGGCACCTATAGGAATTACATGGTAATAGTTCATTGATTGTTTTATGTATCGATTGTTACGAAGAGACATTTATTCATTGGCCTTACTGCAATGATACACTCTGTGATGAGGGATAGCCATGTCAACCAAAAGGACTACGGTTCATGGTCCTGAAAGCGACAAGATCAATTATGAAATCTTAGTAGGCCTAGGCCTAGTCACTGAAGTTTTAGGTGGTCGTTGTAAGACTTTGATTCATTTAAATATAAAATAAATAGGGTATAACTCATTTACATAAACTATCTGTAACCATTTCCCTGTTTTACTATTTGCTATTTTAATCTGATACCATAAATGGAGCAATGTAAGGAAACAGCGCATTCCATTCCACAGTAGGCGTCCGTACCCAAGCCACTAGTGTCTAACATTGCCCGTTATTCTACCGAAAGTCAAACTCTCTTTCAGTGTTCTATTTCCATGTCTCCCCTTCTCCAATGGGAATATTGTCAGAGAGAGAGCGCGAGTGAGCAACAGAGCTCGAAAGAGAGCGAGGGGTTAACATCTTTCAATGAAATGGTTAGTTGTGCACGAGCTAATTAATTATTACTCACTTGTAATAGTACTCCCAATGTCTGTGCTAGCCGAGAACAACGAAGTCTGATGTCAAAATATAACCAAGCCTAGCCTAGAGGCTCATTTTATTTCATAGAGCCTGGGCTACCGTATGTGGGGGAAGGGGAGAAAACACGGTAGGCTTCGATAAAGGCACGATATCTTCCTATCCAAAGAGTGTACAGGTTTTGTCAATAATATGTATATTTCCAAACAGGTTGGACTAACATTTCATTTAAAAATACAACATAGGCCCAACATATTTTTTTCTCGATGTTCATGAAATAAATGTTTTTTATAAATAAGGTCCCATTGTATTGGAATCATTATTATTACCTCATTTAGACCGGAATCCCATTCTGATCCTGTCGAGTGTCGAGTATAATTTATAAGATAAATGCAACAATTGCTCTTTCGGTCATTCTGGTTTCCATTTCACAGAGATGGAATTTAACGTGTTGTTTATATTTAATATTCCAGACCAATTACATAATAATACAGTACAATATTAATATTTTTGTAAGAATTTCCCCTGCCCTAATAACAGCTTCCATTTATAATGTCTATATTTGTTTTATCCATAATACATCCAATACGACTTTTCTTTCTCTTGACGACCCCGAGCACTGCAATCACGAGAAATGTTATGAAATGCAGTCATAGAAATCATCTTACCTTTTTCCCCCAAATATGACTTTCCGTAAAGCGCTATTGCGAGTTGATTCAAATATCGCTTAAACACGAGCTGCTATCACTGACTGATCGCTAGGTGGGCCTTCCTCGGGATTCTGTCTGCGGACCAATAGGGAGCGACCCCTTCACGTTGCAGCTCGAGAAGACCCACCACGTATCCACCTAGTCATTGATCATTCCAACACGTCAGCGCCAGCTAGGCTGCTTCTTTGGTCGGCCAAACACTTAACGTCTACGTTTCCTGGATGGCCAAACGTGTGTAACGGGGAATAAGCTTAGCTTTAATTCAAAAGAGCTCATCGAGTACTCTGCTTCCTTTTACATGTAAAATGTATTTACTCTGCTGCTATCCGTGTGGAGCACTTACAGAGCCTAGCTTACTGTACGTTTTAGAACAATATAGCTACTGTACCATTTCGCCCTACCTTGTCCGTTGATATGCTACACTGTAGGTGACATTATGCAATGCTTCTGGAAGATAATGGAAAGAACAGCCTAAATTGATAATTAGATCTAATTTGGGGTTTGAGTCACCAAATGAAAAGCCTAACACTGTCAATGCAAAACTCAAAACATCCTCCTCGTCATGATTATCATAGTCGTGACCGATGTATCTTCAGGACTAAAAATAGAGTATACATGACATCACGTGTAACTATTTTCATTCGCAATGCACGACCATGCAGGCAACCCAGTAGTAATAATTAGTAAGTAGGCTAGTAGTAGTAGTAGTAAGCTAGTAGTACACGTAGGTGTAGTATTGGTAGTCATTTAGATTCCCCCCCCCCAAAAAAAGTGTAGCTTTTTCACATTGCCTTATTCTGTTCAGTGTTTCCACCTCTATAGGCTACTCTAAATATCTTATTATTAAGTACAGAAAAAAGCAAGTGTCCCATCTCTGTCTGTGCAAGAGGAAGCCTGTAATACTTGAATTGGGAATAAAGTTAATGAGGAATGTACTGTTTATTTAGTGTGTAATATACTGGATTCTTGGTGAGTTGGGAATAGGCCTACTATTCATTATAGTTTATATATTACTTTAGGAATATACTGTTTATTTAGTGCATTACCAATACACTGTTTGTTAAAGGAATATACTATTGATTAGTGTGTTAGGAATATACATTTATAAATGGATAATTTAGTGTGTTTGAAATATAAATTGAGTTTAAGGAATATACTATTTGTTTAGTAATATGTGATATACAGTGTAGTGGTTGTTTATTTGGTTTTGTCTGTGGACTGTGTGAAAATTGGGAATACAATTCTGGTAAATGTGTGACTGAGGGATACAAAATAAGGGACGGAGAGGTAACGTGTCATGACATTTGGTCACCCAGTAAAAGGGTACTACCGCCTTATTGATTTCTGTGACATTAAAACAAATGGCTGAGATAAGCATGCAGGCAGTGCCCCAGGTGTAACTAATATAATCTGGCTTCGACCCTAACTAAAGTAAATGTTACATAGGCTTACAGAGAACTTAATTACCTAGGCAATGTTGAAGTTAATACCATCTGCATAAACTATGGATCACACACGGTCTACCAAATCATAGCCATCATTACTGCCAGGCTGTGCAATGTTCAAAGGGCAAATACAGGGGTTTGGAAATGCAGAACTGGGGGGGGGGGGGGGGCTTTTCACGCTGTCCACGTTTCTGAAAGCTACACTTAGTATGGCATGCCAGGCGGTGCTGTTCACAGTGTTGGAAAGTAAACTATATACTGTAGACGCGAAGGATGGCCTCAGGTGGTACAAAATACAAGTCAGGGAAACAATGTCCCACACAGTATATATGGCCTACTTATGTATGGAAGTGCAGCTAAGGGAGTTTGGAGTTGCTCCTGAGGGAGTTGGGTGCGCTCCATGGGGCTGAATATTTTTTAACCACTTGTAGTGGTGAATGAATAGGACTCTCCCCCTGAAGAAAACAGCCTAGTAGGATCTCCGGTGGGTCTGAGCTGACAGCAAGCCAAGGCGGCGCTGTCCATGGTGCTGATAATGTTTACAGTCCTGGCTGCAGGGAGGTACGTTTTATTGGCCTACTATCGAGCAGGAACTGTGATCTGCTGAACCAGCTGAAGCTACGAGAGTATGTAACTCAGGCCCAGGAAGCTGAAGCCATTACAAGTGCTGTGTGTACAGCAGTTTATCAATGAAGGGCTGCTCAGCGACATACTTTTTCACAGCCTCCCTCTGGTGGTACAACTTCAAAATTGCACCAAGTACATTACATTTTATTTAACCATCATATGGAGATGAGGAGATTGTGTCACATTTCTAATGAAGATGAACAGACAAAACGAATCACATAAATGTATAATGATTAGACCAATAACTTAAGATGATTGATTCTACACCACATTTCTCACTGGCACTGTCTTTAATCTGTGACTGCTCAAGCATGTTGCAGATTTAAACCTGACCACTAGTATAACAAGACATTTGCACTCATGCTCTCCTCGCATTTCTCTGAAAATAAGATATACTATACATCAGCGTTGTCAAAAAATTGAAATAATTATTTGCTACAGATTTCTGGAGTTAATTGCTATTTTAGAATTTGGCCAAATTTGGCCCTAAATAAAAGCAGTAACTTATTTTTTATTGTAAAATATAGAGCTGTCTTTCTCCAAGTTGTTCCATTAGACCAGGTTGTCATGGGTTACGGTCTTTAACGGCCCTTTAACCTGTACATTTCTCCCCTCAAATTACTACGACAACCTGAAGCATCTGTTTACAGCCCTTCTAATCTAAATGGAGGGTTGATGGTGTCTGATCCCATAGATCTACCATCTCCTATCACTCTGCTCTTGTTCCACACACCAGGTACACTAGCTGCTCTGTTAGGCTACTAAATAACAGCCTCCTATATATCAGCCTCCCTTCATATCTGGAGGGCTGCTGTGTGTGCAGGTATTTGATCCAACACTGAATCACACCAATCCTTTTGAAGGTATTGTCCTTTGATGTTTGGGGGGGGGGGGCAGAGTCTCCGGACTTCAACCTCTTGTGCCTTATTGCTTAAATATAAATGCTTGAGACATTTTCAGCTCAGAGGACAGAGAGAATTTGGAAGAAGTTATCTACAGAGCACTTGGTGTAAACATTAAAGGTTGTTGTGTTAAATTTCTTGTGTTCATCCTCAACATAAGTATTTCTCAATCTCTCAATCTTTTATTTATATGTATATATAAAATACAAAAATAGTAAAATACTAAGTTTTTGTAAATGACCAAATTTGTCATTTCCCAAATTACATGAATGTTCTCTGGGAACCGGAAAATTAAATTAAGATTCAACATTAATATGTTACACAGAGAGTATTTTCATATCTAAGACTCGAGACAAAGGTGCCTGTTCACACGCCTACTGGACGCCACTCATCAAGCCTCCATCCACCAAGCCCGACCCCCAGCCTCCACCTTCATCCTATATCCTGAAATATTTACTGCCGACCTCTCCTTCTGGTGACTCTTTTACTTCAAATCCATTGAGCAGAGTCAATCAGTCGTGGAGGCCATTATTTAATTCCCATCAATCTGTGATATAAAACCTTGACAGGGGCTGAAGCTGCACCCGGCAGGAGAATTTACAGCCGTTTGGGTTGCAAGTCATTTCCTAGTGACACGTGCACACAGTGTCATCAGGACCACGCTGGCAGCCCACCAGGACATTTACTCCACACAGTGTCATCAGGACCACGCTGGCAGCCCACCAGTGTCCACACAGTGTCGTCAGGACCACGCTGGCAGCCCACCAGTGTCCACACAGTGTCGTCAGGACCACGCTAGCAGCCCACCAGTGTCCACACAGTGTCGTCAGGACCACGCTGGCTGCCAACCAGAACATTTACTCAACACAGTGTCATCAGTACCATTCTGGCAGCCCACCAGGACATTTACTCCACACAGTGTCATCAGGACCACGCTGGCTGCCCGCCAGGACATTTACTCCACACATTGTCATCAGGACCACGCTGGCAGCCCACCAGGACATTTACTCCACACAGTGTCATCAGGACCATGCCGGCTGCCAACCAGAACATTTACTCCACACAGTGTCGTCAGGACCACCCCGGCTGCCAACCAGAACATTTACTCCACACAGTGTCACTAGGACCACACTGGCTGCCAACCAGAACATTTACTCCACACAGTGTCGTCAGGACCACGCCGGCTGCCAACCAGAACATTTACTCCACACAGTGTCGTCAGGACCACACTGGGTGCCCACCAGAACATTTACACCCCACAGTGCCTCAGCTACCAGAGCTGCGATAGATTACAGAGATAGATTACAATAGCATCACAACCAGGATTAAGAGAATGAACACAAAATTTGACCACCAACCCATGAGACTATGGAACTAGCTACCTATGAACCCCAGCCATCAGACCGTCAAACTAACTGCCGATCTAACCCCAGGCCATCAGACTGTTCAAGTAACCACGTATCTACCTCCAGGCCATTACACTGTGAAACTAACTGCTTATCTACCCACAGAATGTTAAACTATGTACCTATCTAACCCCATGTCATCAGACTGTTAAAGTACTGTAACTATCTATCTAACCCCAGACAATCAGGTGGGGACATTTAGAGGAAAGACAAAAAGGGAGGTGAACAGGGGGACATTTAGTGGAAAGACGTAGGAATGAAGGGAAATAGATTCAAAGGGGTGACAGTTAATAAAACAGACAGCTGTGCTTGGAGGGACATGTGTTTCATCTAGTTAGGCCTTGTTCTCCCCCTCCC
>JACXGJ010016996.1:0-11678 GCA_016801105.1 Esox niger
ACATACAGACAGACATACACAAACACAGACGGGCAAACACACCGACATACACACAGACACACACACACACACACACGGGCATACACAAACACGCACAGACATACACAAACGGATATACACAAGCACACACTGGATTAGTGCCAGTTTTCTGTCTAACCCGCAGGTGGAGTTAAGCTCTGTGTGTTTTTCCACCCGACATACAACACCTTTGGTCTCAACATCAGAGAATGTTCTAGAAAGACTTTTGACAGGCTTGGACTGCAAATCCAATTAAATGTCAGTTAAAATGCAATGCGCTGCAGAACGGATATTATCCATATAAGAGGCATTTGGTCAGCTTTCACCCCAAGCCTGCTGTCACAGAAAGCCCAGTTATTGGCATGAGCTTTCATTTCTGTTCAAACCTCGGTGTTTTAGTGTGCAGCTCTGAAATGAATGGCAGCCTCAATCTGGGTCCCCAATCAGATAGCCACACAAGACAGCCAATCAGATAACCACGTACGACAACTAATCAGAGAACCACATGTGAGCTTGGCTTCTTACCTGAATCAGTGGGCGTAAAGATCCAATCCGCTGCCACTTACTGAACGTGCGCCAATCGGACACCTCGCCAGGCTTCAGGATAATTTGAGCACCGCGGTAATTTATTCCTTCATACAACACCCACCTGTCAATTCAAAAAAGGTTTCAGCTCACAGCCAAAGACATACATTTAGGGGTGTCCTGGCAGCATTTTCCATCGCATAAACATCCCCGGCTTCCTATAAGAGCTTGTACTAACTAAAGTACTCTCCTCCCTCCGTGCAACAATACGAACAAAAAGGTAAGTGCTGTCGACATTACACATTTGCAATCAGTCCGGCAGAGTACGTACATTGCACTGAATAATAAATTACTCAAATGTAAATGCAATGTTAATCAAACCTGAGTGTTAATTAAAATCCAAGTACCATACATGAGAGATAGGAATTGTTTATTGTTGATCAAAGATTGCTTTGCTCCTCTGCTCTAAATTGCTTTGCCTTTGCGCCCACTCAGTCCCCAGGAACTACAACGCAGCAACACAGTATATGTTTGGCTCTGTGCCGATGGCATCACTGTAATGAAAAGCGTCATTCATTTGGCCTCTGCTGATCTCATCTCTCACCCGGGCTAAAAAGTAGCCCCCACTGAGTTATTGGTCTGACCCTGCAAGATCGCCCTGTGTCCCTGTGTGTTGCAGAGGTGCGCTCACACCTCCTGTCAGAATGTCACACGCCTCTGGGACATTTCTACCAGTCCAGAACCAGGTCTCACTACCTCACAACATCCAGCCATGTCAAGACCAGCGCCGGAGCCTGAGGACTTTGGCCCTGTACATTTTACATGTCCGGATCACAAATCTGTGCCGTATTTGAAAAGACATCTTGAGAAAAAACAAGTTAGTTTAGCACATTTTATACTAGCTCAGTGTCAAAGGCACTAGCCACACAGGCTGGCCTAATTTACATCCATGAAATATGTTTTGAATGAGTTTCACTTCCTGTTGACCTTGTATGCTCCACACATATCCATCTCGCCAATCGCTTTTGTTCTCCACTAAACTTGTTGAACTCGATTAATCAAGTTTCTGTGAACTGTATTAAAGGGGCCAACTGACATATTATTATTATGCAATAACATCCACCAACACAGGGCCCATGATATGCTATATGTTTGGCATAAAACATTCACATGGTGATCTCCAGGTGTTCATGGAGCAGGGAGAGCCGGTGAATCAGGTGTTCATGGAGCAGGGAGAGCCGGTGAGTCAGGTGTTCATGGAGCAGGGAGAGCCGGTGAGTCAGGTGTTCATGGAGCAGGGAGAGCCGGTGAGTCAGGTGTTCATGGAGCAGGGAGAGCCGGTGAATCAGGTGTTCATGGAGCAGGGAGAGCCGGTGAATCAGGTGTTCATGGAGCAGGGAGAGCCGGTGAGTCAGTACTACGACTCCAATGGATTCATTCGCTCCCGTTTTGCTAATCGTTTTCATTAGACACAGACGAACACTATCTCAGTCAATGATAAACAGCAAAAAATGACCAGAAATGCCTTTGTCAGTCCTGTCGCTGGATGAAGGATATGCTTTGGTTTCACATGGTAGTGCTGCTTCCAACAGCCTCACCAAAGACAAATGACTGTCAGAGCACAGTCTGTTACTGACCTGGCATTGATCTGTTACTGACCTGGCATTAATGTACTGCATGGGCAGGCAACTAGAATTCCCCAGTGGAGAGTCAAAATGCCAGAAAATGTAAGTATTTAGCAGAATCTTCCCCAGCGCCATGGGGCGGTTTCTCCGCGTGGCACAGTGTGCCCTCTGCCTCTCGGGCAGTAATGATGGCAGCAGGGCACATCGCCGACACACCTGCTCATCATCACTGATGATTGTCTATTTATGTTCCTTGTTTCCACCTTGCGGGTTTTTGTGTCCACAGAGACCGTGCAGTCCAGTCACTGCATATCCCAAGATAAAAGCCCAGAAACGTTGTTCTTTGTGTTAATACCATTTAGTTGTTTTCATTTTTGCCACTCTTTTATGTACTAACTACTCTCGTACCTCATGGGTAACACATTCATCTTAATAACAGTATCATTGTTCTTTTTCTTCAACCCTGTCAAGGTCCCAGGTTTATAGTGTGAAATTAACATCAATCAATCGAATGTATTTATAAAGCCGGTTTGGACCGAAACCAAGTGGAAAACTGTCCTGTGGACGGACAAATCAAAATGTGAAATCATGAGAATCATGGACGCCGTGTGCTCCGGACTAAAGAGGTGAAGGACCATCCGGTTTGTTATCAGTACACAGTTGAAAAGCCAGCATCCATGATGGTATGGGGGTGCATCAGTGCACATGACATTGGTGACTTGCACATCTGTGAAGACACCATTAATGCTTAACAATATATACAGGTTTTGGAGCAACATATGCAACCATCCAGATGTCGATTTCAGGGAAGGCCTTGCTTATTTCAGCAAGACAATGCCAAACCACATTCTGCATTCATGACAACAACACGGCTCTGTAGTAAAAAAGTCTGTGTGCTAAACAGGCCTGCCTGCAGTCCAGACCTGTCAGCCATTGAAAATGGGTTATTATGAAATAAAAAACATGACAAAGGAGACCCAGAACTATTGAGCAGCTACAATTCTATATCAAGCAAGAATGGGAAAACATTTCACTTTCAAAACTACAGCAATTATTCTCCTCAGTTTCCAAACGCTTACAGTGTTGTTAACAGAGGAGGTGATGCAACAGAGTGGTAAACATGCTCCTGTCCAAACCTTTGTGAAATGGGTTGCTGGCATCAAATACTAAATGGGAATGTATTTTTCCGAAAGCTAAAAAAATCTCTGTTTCAACATTTGATTTGTTGTCTTCGTAATACACACACACACAGTGTATGGAACTCACATGCCTCCCTCCACCAGGACAGACTGGACCCGGCTGCAGCCTCCAGCCAGTGGCAGGTTAACCGAGCCGGTGGTCAGAACCACCCTTTTACCCCGGAGACGTGACCTCTCGAACAGAGTGATGGAAGGAAGGGAGAACTCCTACCGGCAGGAAGAGGGAAAGAAATGAAGAGATATGAATAGAGGGAGAAAGAGGGAGATAGAAATGGACAGAAACAAGGAGCGAGAAACAGAGAGATTAAGCAAGAGGCAGGGTTAGGCCACAGGGGGAAGAGAGAGGAGACAGTATGCCTCACGTTAATTACACTTGAAGTTGAACAAGGAGAAAGTTTGAGGTAATTTATTCTTTAGATGACTGGACATTTTTCTACATTTGCATTCTGTGACCTTCGTTGAGTCTGACCTCAAACCTTTCAGACACTAAATCACTTAAGCATTTTCCCAGTCAAGTGGCACAGACACGCCATAGAGACCGATGGGAAATATTCTAATGGTCACTGTTTTACCACATATATGTAAAACATTTCTTATGGTAAAACAGAGTTGTTTTATCTATTCTACTTCTTTTCTACTTTTGATCTTTTCTACCTGATTACGTCGAGCCAATGTACAACACGATAAACAGGAAAAACAAATGTTTCTTTGAGCCGTAAACACTCAACTCTGAAACCACGGTCAACCTTGATGAAGATAAGCAAAAAAAGGCTGTATAAAATAAACACAGGAAATTTGATATTTTATCTGTATTCCATTAATGGTTCAAGCGGATGAAACTAAATTACAGAGCATTTTCCATTACCATTCAATGGTAGCAGAACATATTACAAGATATTTTAGACCCTTCCTTCATACATTATCATACAGATTCCGTGGCAGAACGACCAAACAGCTCTATTTTAACACCATCCAGCTAATGTAAAGAATGTGGTTTGCTAACCAGCCCCGGCACGTGGCTCACATCCAGTTCTTTGCCGGATTATCTAAACATGTTGCCACGTACGACCAGCGTTTTTGTTGCTGTTAAAATGCAAATGCGAATCCACAAGCTGACAGGAAACCCGGGCCTACCGCGCCAATGGATCTCGTCATGTCGTGTGGCTATTTGGCTTTATCAGTTGTAACTATGCAAACGTGTGCGTCCACTACTCAATCGCTCCGGATCAGTGTTTCCTAAAGGTACTCACGAAGCCCGTAGTCTGAAGGGACCTGACGGAGGAGTCGGGCTGCGTGCACCCCATGGCCCTGAGATCGGGGTAGTCCCCTTCCTCTAACACGTACATCTTTCCCTCGAAGCCACGGCCCTCGAACGCCAGCCAGCTGTAACAAACACAAACAGGAACCGAGGACCTGTCAGACACGTGCCGTTGGTCTCCATTTCCTCAAAGTGTTCAGACGGCTGGAGATAACTAACATAATGAATCATGTCACAACGCTGTCGTGGAACGCACACGACCAGCGGTGATGTCACGTCGCACAGGCCTCGGTCAATGAACAGGGACATTCTTTGGTATGACTCTACATAACAAAACGGCTTACTGTTTGCATTTATTAAATGACCATGAAATTATTCAATAATAATGTACAATATGTGATTATGGAAATAGTAAATAAATTCTCCCCGCCTGTGAGATTTGAAAATTTTTCTACTGCAAATGTGGAAAAGTACAAGGATAATTTTGAAATACAGATACAATTATTGTTTATGTTATAGTCTACAACTATAGAACAATGATATAAAACACAAATAGAGAACAGTCATATAGAATGCAAATATGGATAAGTGATATAGAACTGGGAGGAATCATTCAAATGTTGCAGTCACCTGCCAGCCAGCACTTTACAGGAACCCAGGGAGAACCCCTGTGGCAAATCAGGCACACTGTCATCTAGAACGTGGACAGAACCCTGGAAACCAGGCTCAGAGAACAAGTGCACCTGAGATAAATACAACACATCAATTATCAGATTAATTACTGTAAAACATTTGAAACAGATACTGTAAAAGCTGGAATGGTTAAACTTAGTAAAAAAATCTGAAATTGGCACTTCTACTTCAAATGTACTTACTTTAAACTTGGCAGAATTTCCCAGGTTATTCTAAAATAGATAAAACATGAGAACATTATTTGGATAGTTGGACCAGCCTATAGTCAAACCATATTTTGTTGTCATGTTGACTTCATAAAAATACTTTGTTATTGTCAATATATAATTGTACAATATAACCCACTTCAAAATACTGTACTTCAGAATGTTTCTAATCTTTGATTCGACTTTACCAGAGTGACAGGCATGACGGAGTTAATCTTGGAGCTGATTGCCCCCCAGTCCTCTGGGTCTCCGTAAAGGCCTTTCTCTAACAGATACATCTTTCCAGAGAACCCTGCCTCCTCAAACGCCACCCACCTAAGAGAGAGAGAAATAATATACATTAAGGCATAAAATAACAAAGCTTACGTAAAGAAATGTCTTGCTCGAGTTCACTTAATGTATCAGTCTGAGGGCTTACAGTTTGCGTGAATACTTGGCAGTCCAGATATTGAAAAGAATGATGAAATTGTGTCCAACACTGCCTTTTGCTGCTGCATCACATGCATGACTGGATTTCAACATTCTACGTACGTTTTGGAGTATCTCCAGTTATCCTGGAAATCTCAGTCCAAGGTTTCCCCAGAATCAAGACATAATAATAAGAACCTTCTAGAGGAATTTAGCGGAGGTACAATATTTTGCACCTCGTCGATGCACCTCGAGAAACATGAGAAATGATAAATGGTGCCCAGCGTCTTTTTAAATGCAATACATTGATTTAATGGAGCACACCTGAAAACACACTCTAACACTAAGAAAGGAAATGTAACTCCTAAGAAATGTAACTAAAATTGAGGTAAATATTGAATGTTAACACTGACTGTACAGCTCAAGCATGTAGACACAGACAGTGTACTGATAGTGCTTATGCTCCTACTCACACATTTAATGAAAAATGTCTTTGATCAGTTTCTTTGATGGCTGTGTCTGTGCGTGTCTGTGCGTGTGTGTGTGTGTGTGTTTGTAAGAGAAACACTAGATTGTCAAGAAAGACCACAGACAAGTCATGTGGGCCGAGTCAACACGCCAAATCCCAGAGATTTGCGAAAATTCTCCTGAATAGCAGCGTGACATGGGCACGGCGATGTTGTACAATATAATAACAGTGCAAAAAGGCGACAAGGAAAGAACCAGAGATATGCCTCTAAAATGCAAGGACAAGGGTACTGCTGAACAGCAAAGTTGCTATGTTTGCAATATGTATTTTTTCGGTTGTACATATAACTCAGCTGATAGAGCATGGCACTGCTATGTTATAATAAGAGCACATGGCCTGATTTCCACAACACATGGTCTGATTTAGGATGTGTCACGCAGATGTGGTAGGAGCAGTCTATGAACAAAACCTTGCTAAAATAAAGCCAACAGAAAACAAGTCAACTTTGACACTGATAACTTTAAAACTCCTAAACTAAACCGCCACCCAACCACCAACATGTGGAACCATTAAGCTCAGCAAATCCCAATACATGACCACGCTGCTACAACTGAAACCAGGGGCTGTGTTGCCATCCACCATACTCTGACTGCCTGACTAATTCCCTGCTTTGCTCCAGCCCCACCCAGCTCCCAACTGACAGAGAGACACAAGGAAAAAGGGGATTGAACACAACTTGCCCAGAGGCGGTTTGGTGCCCTGCCTCAAACTGCCGAGCCAAAAAACAGGAGTCACTCTTCAGACGGCTCTTAGAACTACACACCCTTAGACTAAAACTCAAAGCGCCGCGGTCATGTTCGTTACGCTCCAGCATCGAGTGAACACATCCCAACTACCCGATCTCAACACTTGTGTTATTTCCTGTTCTAAAAATATTGGCTGTAATGCGCCCCGCTGATCTAAGCTGTAGAGCAGGAAGTCAGCAGTGGCCGATGCACATGAACGGACCCGCGAGACACAGCTCGCAAACAAGAAAAGCCAGAATCAACGTTGTACTGAAGTACCGCCACATTAGCGGTAAAACTGAAGAACCACATACCGATGACTCACCTTGTTTTGGAAAAGTGTCTCAGGGGGGAGTTGGAATATGCACAAAACTCATTTCCATTTCACAACTACACACCTGTACAGATACCTCAGACATGTGAAACAGACCAAATATGAGAAGCCCCCCCCATTTGACCTCTGAATCGACCTGAGTGGCGGTTTGGCGCGTATGTCTGCACGTGCTACGGGATATTGTGTGCTAATCTGATGAGACAAATAATACATTAAACCGGCATGTCTCAGCCACGCTCACTCAAAATGTTGGAGGTTTGGTCACGAGGACGATACCAAGGTACCAACGCTGAAGTAGCAGACGAGAGCTAAGCCAGAAGACGCACTCGCGGAGGATGTGTGGACGCGGCTTCGTCAGCCGCGACACGACACCTGCCCGAGGAAAACAACGGAGAGCTAAAAAACTGCGCCTTCACAACTGATTCGTTTTCGGAAATCAGCCCAGCGTTTGGGTTTACTTGGAGCTTTGCCAATGGCTAGAAGACATGGCATGTTGCTCTACATTTCAGGTGTCAATATCTGAAGCTGCTACAGTAGGGAAGGCTGAAGGCTTGAAGCCTGCAGGATCCCTGTGCCTCGCCGGAGTCATGCATTTCAGTCGTTGCTGTAGTATGTTGCATCTGTTTAATAGAACACAAATATCTCCAGCTCTGTATATTTGATTTTCAAATACTATGAAGTCAGCCAAGTCCCAACCTTTAGTATTTATTTCAGGGCAGTCAATTAGGTGGTAAGAAACGTTCATTACATTCCCATCTGAATAGCAGAGAACAGCACTGACATTCCAGTCCAAACTGGTCATTTTCCCATAAGCCACGAATAACTTGGCCAAGAAATTATAAAGCCACAAGCGTTTCTGATGTTCAACGGTAATTTTCACGAATGCCTCCAGGCTCTGTCTGAAGACACTAGGCATTTCTAGAGACCTGACCTCCTACGCCTACAGAGTGAAATAGCCTTCAACGATGCACATCAAAGGTGAAATCAGAAGCAGAGTTAATGGAGATGTTAGACTCACACTCCGCTTACAACATCAATGGACTGTGTCTTCATTCCATAGCCCGTGTCCACCAAGTTGATAATAGGTTCTAGGAGATCGATGTTGGCGCCCAGCGCCCCGAAGTCGCAGTCGCTGAACATCTTAAGGTGTGGTGACATGAAATCCTGCAGTTTGGAAAATGGAACAAATATTATTCTCGGCCTTACCCATAGAAGTGCCATTTCTGCCATTTCTGTTGAAAACCCCACAGGACACAGCAGCTGATGGTACACTTTGGGTCAGATTCATCAAGCATTGACCTGTTCTGGTACTGTACAGCTAACTTACATATTGGTGGTATTCCCTAACTAACAATATGCTATCATGGCTTGTTTTCACTCACCAAATACAGCATCAACACTCCAAAACTTCCCACATCAGAAATGCTCAACCCTCCTCTTCTGACAATCCTGGCTTCCTGGTAGCTTCCTTCCTGGCCCTGAGCTAACCCACCTTGATTCTACTGATTAGTTTCACACGGATTGGCTGAATCGGGTGTGTTTGTGTAAGGCTTGGTGAACAACCAGCAGGAACTATCCCAGAGGAAACCGTAATACATCATTTCCTACCAGAGCATGTTTCACAATTCAGTTCTGGGTCACAGTGTGATACTTACAGCTAGCATAGGTCAAATCTGATACTTACAGCCAGCACAGGTCAAAGTCTGATACTTACAGCCAGCACAGGTCGCATTGAGAGCAGCTGGTCAGCCCCTCCTCCCCAGTCCTTCCAGTCCAGGTACTCTCCTTCCTCCAGGACATACTGATGACCTTCGAACCCTGGTTGGTCATATCCCACCCAGCTGGGATGGTGATAAAATGGGATTATAAACCAGAATGTTTGAACTCTGACGGACAATTTGCTGATAGCTGTGGTATGTGAGAATGACGAAATGCAACATCATACTGCTCAGACTGTACTGGTAACCGGTGTATAAAAGCTATAAGTGATATTCAGGGTTTGTGATGGTCTGGCAATGTACCAAACTTAGAGCAGTATCCAGGCATTCTGGGACATGTTGGGCGAACAGCTTAGTGTCAAGGAACAGGTCTTGGATATGGTATATTATACCACACCCTTTTGTGCCTTGTTGCTTAATTGTCAACTAGGTAGGTCGGGACCTGGATGTTGATTGGCTGACAGTTGCAGTATGTGAGGCCATTTACCACAGGCCTGAAGAAAATATACTTTTTATTGTTCTAATTGCGGTGATAATCGGCATTGTGCCTCACCTTAGAAAAGCTTTTAGTCATGGCACTTTATTGGCAATATACCACACCACAATAAATTACTGGTTAATTTGACCATGACTACATTGGTTCTACACTGATACCATTTATTACATCACACGTACGCCTAAGCATCCAGCAATTAAGTATTCCTTTATATGAATATACTTTTATGTTTTGAGACGTGAACTTACAATCCTCCCAGAACCTTCACAGAGCCCACGGACTTCAGCCCTACCGAATCATCGTCTGATGCCTCGCCATTTGTTCTACCCCCAAAATGGAACGTGTCACCGTCGATTTCCAGAGATGGTCCCTCAAAGCCAGGCTGTTCGTACACCACAGCCTGAGAAGACACAGTTCAAAGGTCAGTGGGTGTGGTTCAGATGTTTTTCTCTAGAAAGACCTATGGTGCCCAGAGGGTGTTGCATGATCCTGGCACGACAGCGAATCAAAGTTGGCCTCAATGGGAGAAGACGTATCATTCCATGGGACTGACCTTACTCACTGTAGTATTTGGCATAGTTTCATTTTAGATTATATAAATACTGAGGTGTGGCTAGAAATGGAGCTGTGTTTCCCACGTTTGATTATGTAAACAAACACTCATTGATTAAACACAGTGTAGTCTGAGTCAGCCAATACATGATATAGTACAAAATCCAACCCGCTAATATCATACAGCGCTAACAACGCAATATTCTTTCAATAAGCTAACAGTCCCAATCACGGGAAGACACTTCCATTGAATTTGGTCCGTAGGATTCTCCAGGGGATGCCTACATGTTCACTTCCATTGAATTTGGTCCGTAGGATTCTCCAGGGGATGCCTACACGTTCAGAATGTGTTCCTTAAAACATTTATTTTTTCTTTGTTCATTTTAAAACACAACTGTATATTTGTATCATATATTGAGTGTCAGTCCAAGCTTAGAAGCAACAACACCCATTTTTAACCAACTTATTTCCAGGGGCGCCAATAATTGTGGACAGAGACTGTTGAGGACCCAGGAAGACTAGAGGCTCATTTAGCAGCGGATAATCAGGGTTCTAATAAAAAGAAATGTCAAGAAATAGAGAGAAAACACGAGGGCCCCAGTGAAGCAGGACACAATGGCATACCTTGACTTCATTGGGATTCTCCACCTTGAAGCCACCCTGCAATGCACAGAAGAGATTATCACTCACACACACTGTTCTGTACGTTCCACTAATTAAAACCAAACAGCGTCACGGTGGAAGTGTTGGCGTATGCAAATTCTGCCATTCGCAAACATGGCATGACAATCTGCCGAGCTGCGGGGGCACAGATTGATGGGATGAGGGATGGTGAGAGAGGCAACGCGGCAGACACTGGACGAGCCCCGGGGATATGGAATGAGTGGACCCATCTGGAATTCCGTCCGAACCTTTGCACACCCGTTCCCGCTCCCAGAGGTCCGGATTTGTGACCCACTTTGGCCCCCCCCGTCCCGTCCCCCTGCCAACAAACCCGACCCCAATCTCCAACTAATCACAATGTTCCACTTGGAATGCAAAGAGTTCAATCAGGCGTGTTCGACATACAGCAGGGGGAAGATGGATGACACCAATCAGAGCCTCAAAGACAAGCTGTACATCGCTGCTCTACGTGAAGGCGGTTAAGCTCACTGTTGTACAAGGTATTAACATGGAGACGTTAAGAAGTGGATGTCCCAGCTCCAGTGAGTTGTACATGTTTGTTGTAGCCCTGGACAAGTACTGATGAGTCACAGTACACATGTTTGTTGTAGCCCTGGACAAGTACTGATGAGCTACAGTACATATGTTTGTTGTAGCCCTGGACAAGTACTGATGAGCTACAGTACACATGTTTGTTGTAGCCCTGGACAAGTACTGATGAGCTACAGT
>JACXGJ010016997.1:0-11677 GCA_016801105.1 Esox niger
TGGGTAGTATTATTGATATAGCAGCAATCTGGGTAGTATTATTGATATAGCAGCAATCTGGGTAGTATTACTGATATAGCAGCAATCTGGGTAATATTATTATTGATATAGCAGCAATCTGGGTGGTATTATTGATATAGTAGCAATCTGGGTGGTATTATTGATATAGTAGCAATCTGGGTAGTATTATTGAACATTTAAATATGAAAAGTATGGCAGTAATATACATAAAGTTCTAGTTATAATGGCGTTTTAGTGGTTATGATGATGTTTTAGTGGTTAAAATTACGTTTAGGGATTATAAAGGATTTCATTTAAATACTTACAGTAGCGGGTTAAGATTATACTAGATTAAAACTAGAGTGTTTGGGTTTGGGTTATACCAAGTAAAAACTAGTGTGTATGAATTACGATTAGACTAGGTTAAAGCTAGTGTGTATGGATCAGGATTATGCTAGGTTAAAACTATTGTGTATGGATTAGGGTTGAACTAGCACATACAGTGGGGCAAAAAAGTATTTAGTCAGCCACCAATTGTGCAAGTTCTCCCACTTAAAAAGATGAGAGGCCTGTAGGATATTTTATGAATTTATTGGTAAATAATGGTGGAAAATAAGTATTTGGTCAATACCAAAAGTTAATCTCAATACTTTGTTATATTTTTTTGGCAATGGGGTCAAACATTTTCTGGAAGTCTTTACAAGGTTTTCACACACTGCTGGTATTTTGGCCCATTCCTCTATGCAGATCTCCTCTAGAGCAGTGATGTTTTGGGGCTGTCACTGGGCAACACAGACTTTCAACTCCCTCCAAAGATTTTCTATGGGGTTGAGATCTGGTGACTGGCTAAGCCACTCCAGGACCTTGAAATGCTTCTTACGAAGCCACTCTTTTGTTGCCCGGGCGGTGTGTTTGGGATCATTGTCATGCTGAAAGACCCAGCCACGTTTCATCTTCAATGCCCTTGCTGATGGAAGGAGGTTTTCACTCAAAATCTCACGATACATGGCCCCATTCATTCTTTCCTTTACAAGGATAAGTCATCCTGGTCCCTTTGCAGAAAAAACAGACCCAAAGCATGATGTGTCCACCCCCATGCTTCACAGTAGTTATGGTGTTCTTTGGATGCAACTCAGCATTCTTTGTTCTTCAAACACTACGAGTTGAGTTTTTACCAAAAAGTTCTATTTTGGTTTCATCTGACCATATGACATTCTCCCAGTCCTCTTCTGGATCATCCAAATGCTCTCTAGCAAACCTCAGACGGGCCTGGACATGTACTGGCTTAAGCAGGGGGACACGTTGGCACTGCAGGATTTGAGTCCCTTGCGGCGTAGTGTGTTACTGATAGTAGTCTTTGTTACTTTGGTCCCAGCTCTCTGCTGGTCATTCACTAGGTCCCCCCGTGTGGTTCTGAGATTTGTGTGATCATTTTGACTCCACGGGGTGAGATCTTGCGTGGAGCCCTGGAACAAGGGAGATTATCAGTGGTCTTGTATGTCTTCCATTTTCTTATAATTGCTCCCACAATTGATTTCTTCACACCAAGCTGCTTACCTATTGCAGATTCAGTCTTCCCAGCCTGGTGCAGGTCTGCAATTTTGTTTCTGGTGTCCTTTGACAGCTCTTTGGTCTTGGCCATAGTGGAGTTTGGAGTGTGACTGTTTGAGGTTGTGGACAGGTGTCTTTTATACTGATAACAAGTTAAAACATGTGCCATTAATACAGGTAACGAGTGGAGGACAGAGGAGCCTCTTAAAGAAGAAGTTACAGGTCTGTGAGCCAGAAATCTTACTTGTTTGTAGGTGACCAAATACTTATTTTACTGAGAAATTTACCAATAAATTCATAAAAAATCCTACAATGTGATTCTCTGGAAAAAAAATTCTCATTTTGTCTCTCATAGCTGAAGTGTACCAATGATGAAAATTACAGGCCTCTCATCTTTTTAAGTGGGAGAACTTGCACAATTGGTGGCTGACTAAATACTTTTTTGCCCCACTCTATATGTATGGTTAAACTAGTTTAAAACTAGTGTGTATGGATTAGGGTTATACTAGTTTAAAACTACCGTATATGGATAGGGTTAAACTAGCGTATATGGGTTAGGGTTAAACTAGCATATATGGATAGGGTTAAACTAGCGTATATGGATAGGGTTAAACTAGCGTATATGGATAGGGTTAAACTAGCATATAGGGATAGGTATATACTAGTTAAAAACTAGCGTATATGGACAGGGTTAAACTAGTTAAAAACTAGCAAATATGCATCTATATGTCAGTGTGTCTAGACTTCCTTGGATGTCTCTCTATTCAGTATCTATGTTACATTCTGCTCACACACACACACACACACACACACACACACACCAATATAGGTTGGCTTTAGGCCTAAAGATCAATAGGAGCAATATGTCGGCTCTCGAGTCGTCATATAATAAATTACACAAGCTGTTAGGTATGCACACAAATATACACACACAGACACACTGACAAATTCACACACACACATACACACATTAGTGCTTGTTTTACTATACTAGTGAGGACTTTTTTTGATCACAACTAATTTCCTTAAAAAATTTAACTAACTTAAATATCTAAAACATTAAACCCACAACATAACACCAACCCAGAGCCTTTAAAGCCATTGATATACATGAGACAAAATGTCGTAGTCAATATTTGCCATGGTTTACTCTTATATATTTACATTCTACATTTTATTCATTTAGCAGACGCTCTTATCGAAAGCGACTTACAGTAATTGCATACATTTCAAAAGACCTAGCGGAAACAAACATACAGTTTAGTGGTAATTTTATCCTACTCAGTTAATAAGTTATTGGCAATGGTCCGTGCTGGAAAGAAGCCTATACAAATAAACAACATATATAAAAAGTTAACAAAAGCAAATGGGGTGGCTGCAGAGGAGTACTCGTGTTAAGGTGAGTTTTCAGGTTTTTTTCAAAGGCTGAGCTATCCTTGCCTCCGAAAGTAACTGGTTCCACAAATGAGGTGCCAGAAGAGTTTTGAGTAGTCTCACTCCACACGAAAGAAACACTGTATTTCTCCTAGTTACAGTCGGTCTATCTCTGTTAAAGTCTGTAATCACTCTATTAAAGTCTGTCTATATCTCTGTTAAAGTCTTGACAACGCCTGTTTAAAAGCCATTTGGCAGCACAACAGCTTGCAACCCAGCTGATAAAACAAGCAACAATAAAAAAATACAAACATTAAAATACACATCTCTACAATCCAGTCAGTAGTAGCAGATTTTGGAACTTTCCTGAGGTGGTCAATCTCATGCTCAAATTTGCTTAGGTCACAGGATTTTCCCATTCTAATGTTCAAACGAACAGTAACTGATTACCTCAATAGCAAGCTGTGGACATATGACTCATTGTATGATGGAGACATATACATCATGAACATGGTGGTGTGCCTTGTAAATTGCCAACCAAGGGAAGATGATAGAATCAACATCTTCATTTTGAGCAGCATCTGTCTATTTTATCAATGATATCATAAACTATCTGAACTGCAGGGTACTCCATATGTTCACATGGATAGAGAGTTGAATGTAAAGATGGTGTAATGGCTATTCTGAACTGCAGGGTACTCCATAGGTTCACATGGATAGAGAGTTGTATGTAAAGATGGTGTAATGGTTACTCTGAAATACAAGGCACTCCATAGGTTCACATGGATAGAGAGTTGAATGTAAAGATGGTGTAATGGCTATTCTGAACTGCAGGGTACTCCATAGGTTCACATGGATAGAGAGTTGAATGTAAAGATGGTCTAATGGTTATTCTGAACTAAAAGGCACTCCATAGATTCACATGGATAGAGAGTTGAATGTAAGGATGGTGTAATGGTTATTCTGAACTAAAAGGCACTCCATAGGTTCACATGGATAGAGAGTTGAATGTAAGGATGGTGTAATGGTTATTCTGAACTAAAAGGCACTCCATAGATTCACATGGATAGAGAGTTGAATGTAAGGATGGTGTAATGGTTATTCTGAACTAAAAGGCACTCCATAGGTTCACATGGATAGAGAGTTGAATGTAAGGATGGTGTAATGGTTATTCTGAACTAAAAGGCACTCCATAGGTTCACATGGACAGAGTTGAATGAAAAATGGTGAGATGGATATTCTGATTCACAAGGTACTCCATAGGTTCACATGGACAGAGTTGAATGAAAAATGGTGTGATGGTTATTCTGATTCACAGGGCACTCCATAGATTTCCAAACACTTCAGGAATTCTGTTATGCTGTTATAGTTTATAGGCTTATTAAAAACAATGTCAGTATGAAAGATCAGGAATCGCATACTGAAATATATTTTTTACTTATTTTACAGTTAAAGTAACTAATCAACTGATGTGCATAAACTAATATGGGACAGTTAACATTTTGAGTTCCACAACAATCCTGTTTCAATGTTTTATGTATCTGCAGATACATGTTGGGCAATTTATCATCAATCACTGATGTATATTTTTCATATCAGTTAATGTGAAAGAAAATAAGTGCATAGCCAACCTGGCCCGATTGCGGGACAAAAGACGAGACAAGGTAAGGCCAGGCTGGCTATGCACTTATTTTCTTTCACGTTAACTATTAGGAAAAATACACATTATTGATTTAAAGCAGCACTAGGAAAATTCTGAAAATAATCAAAATACGAGAAACAGCGCCCCCAATTCTTCCTCGTCCCCCCACCCTGAGTTTGATTGACTGCAGGGAATGTTGTTCCAAATCACAGGAACACGCATGTAGGTTATCTGATGCAATTTTTAGACACAGCAAACCTAAAATTAATAATACCAGCTAAATGCAACACGAACCTTTTGCTAGTTATTTGCCTATTATATCTAGTTACATGCATTTCTTTAGACATATGTATTTTATGTACATTTAGTTACACAACTGACTGTAGCAGCAAATGTTAGCTTAGTGTTTCTGGGTGCTACAGTTGGCTAGTGTACTACTGTATCAAGCTAAACAAGGTGTATAATAAAGTAATGCACACATGTTTTCGCCTGTCCAGAAAGAAAGCGCTAACTTCTCCTTTTTCATTGGGTATCTAGCCAAACGTTGTTAGCTTAGCAATAACAGGAGCTACATATAGTTAGCTACTCAAATATGAAGCTAACCAATTCATGTATAATAGCGTGAAACAAAATTTAACTGTCCGGAAGAAAAAGCACTAAATCAAAGTCGAACGCGATCCCTTTAATGTCATTAGTTCTTTCACCTTGGACATTCCGAAGGAACCATTGTTTGTTCTTGTTTTCGCCCTTTCTTAATCTAGCTCTTTTACGAACAGAACTACTAACCATGTCACCCCACCCCCCCTTAGAAACTGAGAAAACCATTCTAACGTCTTGAGAAGTCCATTAACATGGATAGCCGAGTTAAGCGGTAACTAACCCAAAACCTTTATACCCTGCTCATTGCACTATTGTCTCATCAGTTTTCCTCTTGTTGTTTGGTTTGTTATGTGCATTTATGTGTACTGTATATTGCAGTCAGTGACTCATGTTGTGTCCTTTGTTTAGTTTTTTATGAGTAAGCACATCGTGAGCCTGTATAATCCAGAGTCACATACCTGGCGAATAAAGCTGATTCTAATTAATGTTTTCTGCTTCTAATATCAAGCGAAGGCTAAATCAATAACGGAATAAAAGGCAAACCTATCCACAAGCAAGTCGCAGTAAAGAAGAGATGGTGTGCGCATTCATTCGATGGATGGTACAATTCCGTCAGGGTTCCACTTCCCGAACCACACCGATAGGTACATACCTGCAACCCCAAGTATGCGAAGTATGGCTACTGGAACGGCGCAGTGCATTGTGGGGCGTGTTTACTTTACAAACTGACAACACTGATTAGGTCGGCGGTGACCAGATGTGGTGTAGCTGTTAACGCATAGAAGATGTAATGGTTTGTACTAGAAAACATTTTGTGTAAAACTGAAATGGAAATCCACATACTGACTATATTAATACTTTTCGATGTCATGGCTGCCGCTGTCAGTGATGGTAAGTAACGACCTTGAGATCAATATTCGAGCCAGATTGCAGTCTGTTTGAATAACAGGCTGTTGCTACATGTACGGTCTGTAATATGGGGTGGTTGATGACAGCTACATTACGAACCAGAGCTTGAATAGGTTAGTCACGAGTTTAGTGCGTTTAACCGTATTGATAGCCTAACTACAAACAGAAGGTGTATCGAGTTAGGTGGTATGGTGTCTTTTGCCAACTGCTGTCCACTAGTTACATGAGTTGTTCGCTAACGAGCAGCTCTTTTAGCGACCCTTTATGCTGAACTATAAGAACTGCATTGGTGAAAGCAGCAAAGCAGGCGTTAATTTTTACTTCTATAAGATGAACTGAAAACATATTCATTAAAGATTTAATTGATTCCGCACTCCAGAATCACTGCGGGTCATCTAATAATTAGGACAGGTAAAATATAACCTATTTTAACGAACAGTTTAAGCTCTAACATAATTATAGCTTGTATTTTTGCATTTACATTGGAGACGAATGTTGTTTTTCAAGCATTTTGGAAGAACAGCCGTTCGGAGGGCTAATGAGCAGACTCTTTCGGGTGAACGGAGCCAGGAGAGTGTTATGGGCATTCCGAGTCTTTTTTGAGTCGCTGAAAAGACTCGGAATGCCCATAACTACTCTTCAGTCCACCTTCTCATAATTTCAACACCAGGTCAGCGATAGTTAGGAGTGGACTAATGCTTTAAATGTCAAAAATAAATGACCATGTTGACCTGATTGTAGGAAATAAGTCCGAAAAAAGACCTTTGCACATGGAATTATTTTCTCATACATATTTCGAAGTCAATATTGTTACTCGTTAAGTGCAAGTTTGTAGGGTTTTGTATGCATTTCCAGTATAATGACCACCGAATCTATTGCCCCACACTTATAATGACCCAACTGAGTGTTCAGACAATGTCTAGCAGGATGGTTCCTTGGTTTTCTGTTGATAGCTAATTATTCAGATAGGCTTACAGGAAAACATGTCTGTAACATAAAACAAAACATTTTGAAAAACATTTCTTTTTTTTTTTTACTTCTGTGATTTATGCTCAGATTGTCTTGCTGCCTCACGTTTGTGTAGTTGAAATGTGTTTATTAAAACGTTGTCTCTCAAGGCCACTCCAAGGCCAATCTCTGTATCTTGTTCAAACTCTCCATGAGTGATATATGTATCTTTATCTTTATTCAGGTGGTGAAATGACCTTAGTTCAGGAGTTGTCCTCCAATCCAGCCCAGAAACTGTCTAGATATGGTTGGTATGGCAACGTCAGACTGGCAATGTTTCGTATCCCAGACGACACTGTCAGTGCCCGCTGGCTGTTCACCTTAACCAGGGGCAATGAATTCCATTGTGGAACACATAACGCCACCTTGTAAGTCTCAGAGTTGGAATGTTCTAGTGCTCTATGATGGAATACGGCCCCTGTTCTACTATTCTAATATCCAACCTTTGACCTCTAGGTACATGCGTTGGGGAGCCCCACCAGTCATCAATCCCATTGGACGAGTGTTTCCTAACAACACAATGACATCACCAGTCCTGTCCCTCAACCTTCCCATGACATCACCACAAAGCAACACAACCTTTAACCTTTCCAACCCTTCCCCCGGAGACTGGTATCTAGCTGTTCACCTGCCCCAAGATGATGGACGCATTGAACACCAGGTGATTTACCAGACTGGAGGTGATTTACCCGACTGGAGGCGATTTACCAGACTGGTTTTGATTTACCAGACTGGAGGCGATTTACCAGACTGGTTTTGATTTACCAGACTGGAGGCGATTTACCAGACTGGTTTTGATTTACCAGACTGGAGGCAATTTACCAGACTGGAGGTGATTAACCAGACTGGAGGTGATTTACCAGACTGGAGGTGATTTACCAGACTGGAGGTGATTTACCAGACTGGTTGTGATTTACCAGACTGGTTGTGATTTACCAGACTGGAGATGATTTACCAGACTGGAGGTGATTTACCAGACTGGAGGTGATTTACCAGACTGGTTGTGATTTACCAGACTGGTTGTGATTTACCAGACTGGTTGTGATTTACCAGACTGGAGGTGATTTAATTGACTATTTTATATTTAATTTGATTGTGTGTGCATGTTTGTGTGTAGGGTTTACCATCCTGCACCTACTCCTTCCAACCCCAACTGTCAATCAGGAGAGCAGTGGACACACCCATACTCCAGGCCACACCCCTAACCCAGTCAGCTGCTCCTGGCAGACCTGCTCTGCTCCGGTAGGGACAGACTATATGATTCAGATTCATATGTACAGATTCATATGTTCATTGACCACACACATAGACCTGCTCTGCTCTGTTAGGGACAGACTATATGATTCAGATTCATATGTACTGTGTGATTCAGATTCATATATTCATAGACCACATGGAGAGACCTGACATCCCCACAGATAATTACACGTTTTTGGTCTCCACATGTAAAAATGTAAGGTCCAGCTCAGGTTTAGGGACATTCAATTGTGTGTAGTGTAAGAATTGGTGTTCTTGTAGATATAGGCATTATTAGTTAGGTTTACAGTAAGGATTTAGAGTTATGTTAGAGTTTAGATTTCTGTGTTTCCGTAGGGATACTACTGTTCATCCAGTGCCCCTTCAGTCTCTCCCTCGTTCCCTCTCTCCCTCTCTCCCTCTCTCCCTCGTTCCCTCTCTCCCTCGTTCCCTCTCTCCCTCGTTCCCTCTCTCCCTCGTTCCCTCTCTCCCTCGTTCCCTCTCTCCCTCGTTCCCTCTCTCCCTCGTTCCCTCTCTCCCTCTCTCCCTCGTTCCCTCTCTCCCTCTCTCCCTCGTTCTCCCCCTCCCTCGTTCTCGCCCTCCCTCGTTCTCGCCCTCCCTCGTTCTCGCCCTCCCTCGTTCTCCCCCTCCCTCGTTCTCGCCCTCCCTCGTTCTCGCCCTCCCTCGTTCTCGCCCTCCCTCTCTCCCTCTTTCTCATGTAAATCTTCAGGACAAGGTGACATTGTCAAGATATTTCCTTCAGTTAACTCAACATCTTTTATTTAGCCAGTATTGATAAAAGTCGATATCTACATAGTTATCAAAATGCCAACACGGTGTTACCCTGCACAAAACAGACCTTCCCTGAAGTGATAAGCAATGTGGATTTCTGGGTGTTATTCACTGTTCTTACCGGAAGGAAGCACTTCCAGAATGTCCTAAAGGACTTTTTAAATAATTGTTTTGATGTCTTTTAAAAGGAAACTTAATATTTATGTGTATAGAATTGCAGATAAATAATTTTCAAATGCAATTCAGAGTTACTCAAATGCAATGGAAAAGTCTATTCTTGAAATGCTTGCTGTGTATGAGAGCTATGAGGAAAATATTATTTAGACCAAAACCAGTCCCACAAGTCTGTCTGGATTAGATAACAGCAGACTTTCTCTTTCCCTTCCTCTTTATATCTCCTTTCCACCATCTCTCCTTTCTATCTTCTCTATCTTGCTATTTATGTTGCAGGGTATTTATTCCAGAGTTTGTGTCGTCTCTCTTCTTGTCCGTAAGTGGCTGTTCCTGGGGGGAGGGGCTTGTGAATGGGGACTGTTTACTGGTTCTTATACTGGGCTCCTCCTCCTTGGAGGAGGGGCTAGTGACAGTGAACTGTTCTCTGACTGGCTGTTCGGCCATTCTCCTTGTACCACCATGGAATTCCTGGATACGTGTCACCGTTGAGAGTTACCATAGCAACCGAACTACGAAATTTAGCATCTCAGCCAACTACACAGGTACTTGGTCACTACACATATTGTGAACACACACACTAACACACATCCCTTCATTAATAATGTTTGTGTGTATGTCAGTGGGCTGCATGGCTCAGAATGTAGGTCTGTCCGGAGACGATGACGTCCACACTCTCCATGGCTCGGCAACATCAACACGCAACACTTCTGTGGTTGTCAATCCTGGTCTCCATAACGTGTCTTCAGGGTGTGTGTGGAATGTTCCGGTGCTCCGTGATGAACTGGACGTTCTGTCTGTCAGGTTCACTCCGGCTAATGGACCCAACGTGACTGTGACATCAACTCATCCCACACTGCTTACCTATTCTCTAGACACACACTCTACTGGGGGAACCCTGAACCTGCAGCTCCTACTGAACACTGTGAGTACAACATGTTTAGACTGATAGAACCTGTGTGTTTACACTGATAGAACCTGTGTGTTTACACTGATAGAACCTGTGTGTTTACACTGATAGAACCTGTGTTTTTAGACTGATAGAACATGTGTGTTGTAGACCGATAGAACCTGTGTATTTAGACCGATAGAACCTGTGTTTAGACTGATAGAACCTGTGTGTTTAGACTGATAGAACCTGTGTGTTTAGACTGATAGAACCTGTGTGTTTACACTGATAGAACCTGTGTGTTTACACTGATAGAACCTGTGTGTTTACACTGATAGAACCTGTGTGTTTACACTGATAGAACATGTGTGTTGTAGACCGATAGAACCTGTGTATTTAGACCGATAGAACCTGTGTTTAGACTGATAGAACCTGTGTGTTTAGACTGATAGAACCTGTGTGTTTACACTGATAGAACCTTTGTGTTTAGACCGATAGAACCTGTGTGTTTAGACCGATAGAACCTGTGTGTTTAGACTGATAGAACCTGTGTGTTTAGACTGATAGAACCTGTGTGTTTAGACCGATAGAACCTGTGTGTTTAGACCGATAGAACCTGTGTGTTTACACTGATAGAACCTGTGTGTTTACACTGATAGAACCTGTGTGTTGTAGACCGATAGAACCTGTGTGTTTAGACCGATAGAACCTGTCTGTTGTAGACCGATAGAACCTGTCTGTTGTAGACCGATAGAACCTGTCTGTTGTAGACCGATAGAACCTTTGTGTTTAGACCGATAGAACCTTTGTGTTTAGACCGATAGAACCTTTGTGTTTAGACCGATAGAACCTTTGTGTTTAGACCGATAGAACCTGTGTGTGTAGACCGATATAACCTGTGTGTGTTTGTGTTGTAGACTAGTCTAATCTGTGTGTTTGTGTTGTAGACTAGTCTAATCTGTGTGTTTGTGTTGTAGACTAGTCTAATCTGTGTGTTTGTGTTGTAGTCTCATGTAATCTTTGTGTTCTAGTCTCATGTAATCTTTGTGTTCTAGGCTATTGTAATCTTTGTGTTCTAGGCTAATGTATTCTTTGTGTTCTAGGCTAATGTAACACTGGGAAACAGCAGTGTGTCTGCCTGTCTATCTCCTTGGGCTCCTGTTCTCAATCACACACAGCCCTGTCACACAGGTAGGATGAACGCACTAACACACACAGCCCTGTCACACAGGTAGGATGAACGCACTAACACAAACAGCCCTGTTACACAGGTAGGATGAACGCACTAACACAAACAGCCCTGTTACACAGGTAGGATGAACGCACTGACACACAGCCCTGTCACACAGGTAGGATGAACGCACTAACACACACTGCCCTGTCACACAGGTAGGATGAACGCACTAACACACACAGCCCTGTCACACAGGTAGGATGAACGCACACAGCCCTGTCACACAGGTAGGATGAACGCACTGACGCACATAGCCCTGTCACACAGGTAG
>JACXGJ010016998.1:0-11676 GCA_016801105.1 Esox niger
GTGTGTGTGTGTTTGTGGTCAGGGTGGTGGGATGTGTGTATGTGTGTTTGTGGTCAGGGTGGTGGGAGGTGTGTGTGTGTTTGTGGTCAGGGTGGTGGGAGGTGTGTGTGTTTATGGTCAGGGTGGTGGGAGGTGTGTGTGTGTTTGTGGTCAGGGTGGTGGGAGGTGTGCATATGAGTGTGTTGCAGCCAGACAGATGACTTGGATTTACCATAAAGTGTTATTTGGCGAGAAGGAGTAAGAGACAGAGGGATAGGTAGGGGTACTGAGAGATTGCGGTAGATTGGAGGGATTTCAGCTTTTTATTAGTTTGTGGAGAATGAGAAATGCTCTTAGCACAGGTGCTGTCAAACCAAGGGGTCAGAACCAATCAATTTAACACAGCAGGCTGGATCAATGTTGATACTTTCAGCGCTTATTAGAAAAGCCAAGAGTGTACCGTACAATGGGACTAGCCCAGGGAAACTCAAACACACACACACACACATTAGCTGCTGTCAACAGACATGGTGGCCATACTGCAAAGCTGTCAAGTGGCTGAGCTTTGATATGGTAATCAGAAACAAATATTTTACAACTTGTCTGTCTTAGTAGTGTGCATGTGTGCGCGTGTGTGTGCGCGTGTGTGCGCGTGTGTGCGTGTCTCTTACAGCCAATGGTGAGTATCAGAAAGAGGACTAGCTAGAAACTAGCGAGACCCGTAGTGAGGTCAGAAAGCAATACAAGGTAACATCTCTCCGCCACTCCCTTAGATCAAGATTGAATTATCTGTGTTTTTCTGTAAGTCCCTTTTCAATTTCTTCTCGGGATCAGAACTGTTGTCTGGGTCGCCTGGGGACCAGGGTGTACCCCGCTGTTTGGGTAATAATACACAAGTCCCAAATGCCCCCCTATTCCTTATCTAGCGCATGACTTTTGATCAGGATCTGTAGAGATTTGGTCCAAGGCAGTGACTAATGTAGGGAATAGGTAACCATTTAGGACACAAACAATATCTCCAAATGAATTCCTCTGTTGTCTCCAGACGCCATAAACAGTCCAAGGTCATAGAGAAATTGGGAGGAGCTTAGACAGATGGTGGAGAGAGAAGAGAGGGTTATTCATAGTTCACATTCTGTAATGCATCATTTGGTTTCCATACCAGCTGAGAATGGAGGCTGACAATGTTTTTAATGTGAAAAGGTTAGTCAGCACAACTTTTGATCCAAGTAGAAATTATATTTGTTGCATTGTATACATTTCAGAAGGGAAAATATAACCTGAAATTAATGCTTTTTTCTTTCGATTTATCTTCCGAATGCATCTTGCGTTACCTCGGTTTGCTCCAAGGTCCACCGTGGGTACAGGTTGGATCAATTGCTATTCACTTTCCTTCTGTCTCTGTATATCTTCCTCTCCATCTCCCTAACTGGTTTTACATTTTACAGCTCAAAACGTTCAGGTTTAGTTTCTTCACTTTTGGACTGTTCAGCACTAAACCAAGGGTCTCTGTCACTGCTGGCTAACTTGTCCTCGCCCAGCCAATCCTCCTAAAAGTACCTCTCTGATTTATCTTTCCTCTCCACAATAGAGGCTGTAATGTGCTGTATTCATATTTTTTTATTTTATGAAACGGGATGAGAGGGGTCGAGACAGCCATTAACCAGATTGATGGTGTGTGTTGGGAAAAGAAGATGCCATAAAGCCCTTTAAAGCTAATGCCGATGTGTGCGTGCGCGAGAGAGCACGTGTCCGTGCGACCATGCGCATGCCGATGCGCGTGCACATCTCCAGCCTTGTTTGTTTACACGGTCGTGTGTGTTCTCCTTCGTGACGATGAGGAGGGTGGGGCGGCTCAGGCGCGTAGACAGTAGCTGAAAAGCCATATCTCAGACCAGGTAATGCTGGATGACTTGGCTGATGGATAACGCTTGGCAATGTTATGGAGAGCCGTGCCACATTTATGTCCCTTATTTATGACCTGTAATGAAGAGCATGATGAAAAGTGCACGCAACTATAAATATGAGCAGCCATTGGAACGGAGAAGGGGGTGATTATTGATGCAATTAACGTGTCACACAGACGTAATCGGCGAGAAAGTTTCTCTGTTCTCTTCTGCTCTCTTCCTCTTATCCTCCTCTTCACCTCCTTTGCCCGGTTCATCCTCCTCCTCTCCTCCTCTCTGCTGCCCCAGGTGTAGTTTATCATCCGGGTGTAAATCCTCTGGTCGTACAGGATACGGGCCTGGCATTTCAAATATGTTATATCCCCGAGGCGTTATTCATTTTTTTATTGACTCATTTCTTTATTAGTTTTTACTCTAGTGTGTTGAACATTTCATGGTGAGATGATTCCTTTTTCTGCTTCCAATACTGATGACGCTATATTGCGTATATCATGTGCAATGTAATAGGGACAGCCTGTGAATGTGGCAATATGTAGATGGGATTATATAATAAGAAGGTGATTATTGTCATTGACAAACAGTATGAATGCAGCAATGGCAGGCGCTGTATAGAGTTCCAGACGAACAGGTGACCTGCCTCCGTGTGGGGGACTCCGAGGAGGAGAGGTAGAGGAAGGACAAGGACAGAGAAAAAGGGGGAGAGGACAGAGGGAGGAGAGGGAAAAGACAGGTAGGGTAATAAACAAAGGACAAAGTCTGGTTAAGGACAGAGGGATACTGACAGGAGAGGCAGAGGACAGACCACCGCTGGGTTAATCCCCATAATAGCCTCCTATTTCTCTCGCCATGAGAAGCGGCTCCGGCGGAGGCGGCGACACCGGGATGACTTTGTCTCCTCTCCCATCTGAGTTCTGTCTGCTTCTCCGATTGGCAGCGAGGCAGGCGTGCAAATGGAGAGCGGCTAGACGGGGAGCCGAAGCGGGGGCATCGTCCACGTCCCCAGTGCTTCCATCTCCTCTGAGTGTTCCACTACTTCTGACCCGGGCGTGTCGGGCTTTCCAGTCCGCGGTAGTGAACCATGTTTTTCATTAAGGGCGCCATGTTGGAGTCGTCCATTGATTTACACTTCGTGGATCCGATTGAAGTATTGCCTTTTGCCTTCTCCTGCACCCCCCCCTCCGAGCTCCACCCAACACCAACCCTCTCCGAGCCTTACGCCCTCCGTCACCAACCCTCTCCCACCGTCCCACCCTCCGTGCCTGACGACGCTCGCGTGTGGGTGTGCGTGTTTGCGCGTGCATCTCGCGTTGCCGTGACTCTCAGATGAACCCTGTCATTTTGCGCCTGTCACATTCTGTTAAGTGTGGTTCACACTCCTCTCTCCGTCCATCTCATCCCTCCGTCTCCACCTCCATCCATTCCATCAGTCGAGACCCCCGCCGTTAAACACCGTCTCCCAATAATATGCTATCTGATACGTTATCTCCCTCCTGGAATAACAGGCTTTGTTGCCAGGTGTCACATCTTCATCTTAAGTCCCCGATACATCCATCACTATGTCTCTCATATTCGTCAAACCATTCAAATTTACAACAGGCTTTATATTCATTTTAGTATAAGGCACGTATTGGAAAACCAACGTACAAACCAAAATTAAGAATGATTACCAATCATTTCTTCAAAATACTTCAGATTTTGGGCCTCCATAACGTTTCGATTTTCAGTTAAGATGAATAAAGGCTTAGGAGTATGAATGTTAAAGTAGCCATCCTTTGCAGTAGCATAGGAAAGGACTGCACTGAAATTCAGTTTCCATCCAAATCCAAATCTTTTTTTAATTTGTGATATATTTTGTCTCATTTGTCTGAATGCTTCTTTATTGGGATTTCTATCACGCTCATATTAAGAGAATATTGATTAAAGTCAGTAGCAATTCATTGGTCTTGACTTGTAGTTCTGGGGTGAGGATTCAAAAGGTTGTGGGTGTGTTAGTGAGGAGAGTTAAAGTAATGCTCCTGGGGTCTAATTTATAACTGTTGTGTTTCACAACACATATCTGCGTGGGCCTTTCTGAAAGACTGCATATCTACAAAAACAGCACCATTTTTAAACTTGACTCACCCCATACTTACACGTGTCCTGTTATAAATCAGATCAGTCCTGAAATGGTGCACATACTGTATGTAAATGGCCAACATTGACTATTTATGGTAATTATATTTGCCTTATATCTGCCTTATTTTCTGTATATTTTGGGCGTTTTGAAATCATGCAGAGTTGATTTTCTGAAAGAAATAGCAACTGTGAGTTGTGACCAAATGTCTTGGGTATTGGCAGAATGTTAAACCTTTGCAATTACATTCTCTCTAGGCCTCTGCTATCTGACTGACAAAAATAAAATAGCGAACTACTGTGGACCTGACATGATTTAATAGGACTAAATGTTTTGCATTGGCTTTTTTCTGAAAAATGTTTAATACACTACACATGCATCTTGAAACATTAGGAATTAATTATTCATTTTGTTTATAAATGATATATTGTCTACTTGAGAAATAAGCCAAGTCTACCAAACTAGCCCATCTGTTCCACTGTTAATAAACTGCCCCCCTGATCCAACGACTTGAAGCAAATGACCTCAAATAGCACCTATTTGCCACTGTGAAGTGAATTGAAATACACCAGAGACAGGACACATGTTACACTGACTTGCAGGCCTCTGGGCGACCTGGTGAATATGAAACCACAGATATGGTGTGGAATTCATCTCGCTACGTATGATCTTAAAAACAAAGGAGGGAAAAGCAAAGGAAACATCCATTTCTGGATAGGGAGGAATCGTCTCTGCTCCTTGCCTACGTAGGCAGTCTGTTGAGAAGGCTTTGGAGATCACTGATACGGATGAAATCAATGACCCTGTGCGCCGCGTCCCAAGGCCTCATGCAGACCTCACGGAGATCAGACGGACAGTGTTTTGTGAGGAGAGGTTGTGTTTGCTCTGTTTGTCGCCAAAGGGAAAGAGAGACTCCTCGTAGTTCAATCCAATGATCGACATGCATTTGTGTCCACAGATAACTGCATCTTGCTTATGATCGACATATTTTTTGTTCTGAAGCCACTTGAGCAGTGCTGGGTTACAGACCGGTTACCATCTGGGAGATCTCTCCAACCCAGTGGTGACTAACCTGACTCAGCTTTCTGCAGCTCATCATGAGAATCAGGTGTGCAAAATTCAGGTTGGAGAGATCACCTTCTGGATGGCAGCTCTCCAGGAACCGGGTTGTGCAGCCCTTCAGTACACTACCAACAGGTTAGAATTAAGGTTGAACACTGTGCACAGTTGACTGCTAAAGTGCTTTTTGTTGGGTAGTAATAACTAATGATTTCAACGTATTATTACTGTGAAAACAGTAAATCCATGTAATTAGGAGCGTATGCAAATCCTTGGATCTCAATGTGCATCAGAATTTAGTTGATAAATGAGGCCCCAGATATCTAGATCCAAACCGTAGGGAAGGATATAGGTACTAATATGCGAGAAATGTGATCACTTTGAGACACCATGGAAATGGTGATTGCTTTGCAATTACAGATGCCATGAGGAATACATACAGATGTGTCCTCAGTCATTCCCTATGGCCCAACCTGATAGAATTATCAGATAAGGCACCAATAGGTGGCAGTGGTGATCTATAACAGATCTAGATCCTCTGCTTGTCCCGGTGGTATAACGTTGATGTATTTGTTTATAAAATGTTGAGTAGGCTTTACTGCATTGGCCTGGTGTCTGTCTTTGCTCACCACAGCTTTGCTGCAGAGAGATGAACAGATAAATAGATTGGTGCGCACAGGATTCTGATTTGAGAAACCAGCCGCACCAATCAATATCCATTGTCCAGTAATGGTCTTTGGAAAAAGACAAAAACCTCTAGTTCTGATTCTCTGCCCTTGCTCCTCTTCTCTCTCCATCTCCCTCTCCAATCTCTTTCTTTCTGTCCATCTCTTTCCTTCTCCCCTGTTTCTGTTAGAAACGCAAGACTTTACTCTAAATTGTTTTGTAGGCTATTTGGTTTCTTGGCCTGGTTTAACCTTCTTACAAATTGTACATTGACATTCCTGCAAGATTTGATCCAGAGAGACTTACATATTGCATATAAAAATATTGAAGCAGTCAAGGGGTTTGCATTATGCCTTCCATATTTACATGATTAACTATGCGTATGTGCAGGTTAAGAGAGACGAGGCTAGAAGACTAATATTGTGGATTATATTATTACTCAGGGTGTTACAACAAACCTCTCAAGCTCTGTAAATGACTGTAAGTTGTGGCATTCCTTTGTTGATTTCAATGGAAAATCATTTCCTTTCAATTAAATGTTGCAAGGTCAACTAACTTTGAATGGCTAAAGCAATGGTCCTCTTTTGTCATAAAATTTGTCGTGATTGAGGTTCGCCTCAGATGAACGGTTTGTATGCTTGAAATAGAACAGGAAATTATGGGTTTAAACTGTCTGGGGAGGGGAAATAACACGAGCTGTCCCATTTTAGTGAATCAATTGTGTGTTTAACGGGAAATTCATTACAATCCTAAATATCGCTTATTGAAATTGACAAAGAAATTAAATTCAAAGCAATCAACTGGAGATAGAGGCACTTAATTTGTCATCTAAATTAAACAGCAATAGAAAACGTCATTAATTACTGCAGAACAATAAGTGAGTAGTTTTTGGAAGTTAATTTCTTTTGTTTGAGTAATGAATGGTAAATGAATGGTTGTGGACGGTGCGTTTTTGCAACTGCAATGGTTCTTTCAGTGCTCCATGCTATTGAATTATGACTAAGAACGAGTTACTTCTTCAATACACAAACATATATTCAAACCAAATGGTCCTGTCCTAATATATTGTGTCCTGATGTTTTGGCCACAAATATATGCAAGTTAGCCATTATAATTTAAATGATCAAAGTCAAGATCGCTGCAAAGTGTTCTTCCAGATGCCAACCGGAGTGCCCTCTCCTCCCTAACCCCAGACTTGTACAGTCATGGCCAAGGTTTCCATCATCATCAGATCTCTGCTGTTATGTGATTTAATGGGAACAGAGAGTGAATTAGCAGGCCTGTCAGCAGCAACCCACTATTGAGGACACATTAGAGAGAAAACAAGTGAAAGAAATAGAGAGTTTTAGAAGGACATGACAGACAGAGAAAAACAGATAGTTGAACCAGCGGCCACATTATAAAGAGGACATGGTAGAGCTGTAAAGAAAGGGATTCTTATCAGTGAATGTATGGTGTGTTTGTATTCATTACATAAAAATAGCTTTTTCTGTAAAGATTTTATTATTAAGGAATATTAAAAAAATACATTGGATCTTTTACTAACATAACTTTACCAGCTGGGACCTACCTTCTATTTTCCAGACTCATATCAATTCAGCAGTACCTATAAGCTATCCCACTGTCATATCAATGCACTTACCAGCAGCTAACTTCATTTTCTGCTATAATATCTCTTTGTAACATCTATTCATCAGCCAGCAGCTAACTGTGTTGTTAGCTATCCCATAGTTGCATCGATTCACCAGTCCAGTACATGCATATGCCTCTGCTGCACACAAACAGCTGCATGCTCCCTGTTAGCTCCCTGTTATAAAAGGCTCTGGCTTTTCACTATGAAGGTCATCACTAATTCAACACTGCACTCAAACGGAGGAACAAAAAAACGTCCTCTGTAAGAACAGAGAAGTAAAGGCCAGCTCTGCTGAACATGATCGAAAGCAAGCCAAAACCAGTTCCCTTTGACACCCAAAGAAATCTTGATTACCTTTTCATTATGTGAATTTGAATTTGTGGGATCAAAATGATTTGTTGTTTCTAAAGCTGGATCATATAAGCAGTAGAGAACATAGGACAGACCAGGGCAGAGGTGCCCACTTTATCCTCAGTATGTCCGCGAGCGTCCCTGTATACACGACACCTTCAGACGGGTGTTCTTGCAAATTTGTGCAGACGCGATTGAGTTACTAACAAGATTCTCTCTACGAAGCAGGAGCCATGTGTAGTTTGTGTCATCACTATAAAACATAGCATGGCAGAACATAAGGTATGTTGTATGACACAGGAACCATAGCTACATTGACCTCATGCCGAAGGTCTTTGTTCATTTCTCCCTTAACCGGACAACCTCTAGGGACTGAAGATGGTCCCCTTTGGACCCTGTATTGGTTTTGGATCGCTGCAGGCAGTAAGGTTGAAATGAATAGTCAGATAACCGTGAACAATGCTTAGCATTCATCAAGGTTGGGACACTAGCAGAAAAAGGGCCAGCACATTACATACCCCTACGTTAGGTGTGTCTGGTCAATTTAGTACATGGATGCAGACCATTTAGTTCAGATTGCTCTTATTTTCATGTGTGGGCCCAAAGCCCATGTGGGTAGGGGATGTGTAGATCCTCAATGTGGTCCTGATATAACTCATGTATCTGTTTAGAAGGGAGTGGGCCTCTGAAATATGTGCCTCTGTAATATGTCTTGTCATATTTCTACTTTTGGGTTGCTGACCAGCCTGTTCAAGACAGAAAATAGATGTCATCACTACATACACGTGAAACCATTTTCATTTTGCCGGGTCTTGTTGGCCAGGCAGCTGTAATAAGCAGCCTTGAACTCGTACCGTTCATATCATCCTGGAGCAAAAGCATTCCTTTACATTCTCGCTGAACCGTAACCATGTCTCCCTAAGCGATTTGTATCCCAAAGTGTCTGGTTAGTCAACAGACGAGCACGTCTGGCGCCAGTGGTCCAAACCAGCAGCCAAGCCTGACCACCAACAGATCCACATGTTCAGTAGGTTTTTCTGAGGATGGATGAGCGTTGTTGTGATACATTTCATAATGGGCTTCTTACAAAATCTACAAACATGTTTCCCATCAAGAGGAACAACCCTCTACACAACGGTCCTTCACCTTTATGCTTATAAGGCCCCCCTGGGTCCCTGAAATATTCCCTGTTTGGTTTTTGCAAAGATTATAATAATGTGCATGTTTTCAATGTGTTTACTAAAATGAAATGCCTTGTTTACAGGGCATTCAGCCTACATTGCTTGATTATACATTTTCTTTAAATGAAACACTTGGCTTCTTAAAACAAACATTATAAATATAGAATGACAGCGGACAGTAATTAGATGACAGAGTATAATTGAATGACTGAATGCAAATGAATGACAGAGTTTACAGTAATTGAATTATAGAGTGTAATTGAATGACAGTGTGTAATTGCAAAAGCTGCACACTATATGTGAGGACTGCGGGTGACTTGAGTGGAAATAATCTGGCCCTTGCCTAGAGAGATCTTCGAAAAGGTAATCCAAATGTCATTCTAAAGGGTTAATCTGCCCCTGCATTAAGTTCTCAGGGCTATCTATTCCTTTAAAATATCAATTGTTTTATCATAGATCAAGATTTCATCATTGTACAAATGTTAGTAGGCAACCCTGGGTGGAGGGTAATGAAATGGAGTAATGAAATGGTTGGTAAAAGTTGCCAAGCAGTAGCTGATGTTATTACTGGCAGATGCCTCTAGTTTGGCATGTTTGAGTGAAATAAATTATTGAATGAACTATCTTTTATATGATTTGTTTTGGCTCATCTTTTTCAAGAATACCTTGTAATTTATTCTAGCCCCAGAACAATTCTTTCTTATTACTAAATGTGAAATTTCACATTGAAATTTCATCCTGTTTGATTTATATTTATTAACAATTTAACTCCAATCAGTTATTGTGACATTTTATGTTGGGAAATATTTCCAAGATTTCTTTTTAATTAAATATGTTACTGTGGAAACTCTAATTGACACAGATGAAAGAAACAATTATCTTACCAATGGCCTGTGAACTGTAAATCGCAGTCACATTTTCTTGATAAAAACACTGTTGAATCACCATTGGTCAGGCTGTGAACCCTAAAGAAGATAAAGACCAAACATTTTTCTTACTGAAGTTTGAGATAAAGTAATACAAAAGCATGGGTAGATGGGGGGGGGAGTAGGTACTATGCAAGCGCTTGGATATCCCATTAAACACAAATGGATCAATAACCAGGAAATGGAAACTGCATCACACCATCCAGTTGCTGGCATGAAAAGGTTTAAAAACTAAGCACTCAAACAAGGAGACTTCTGAGAGAAGCCACAGAGAGGCCAATAATCCCTCTGAAGGAGCTGCAGAGTTCAGTGGCTGGAAGTAGAGTAATGGTGCGCCAGTCAACCGTATCAAGAGCTCTGCATAACTTTGGCCTTGGGAGGGGGGAAAGAATGGGAGGGGGGAAAGAAAGAGGCCGTTACTCCGAATGACTACCTGGAGTTTGCCAGAAAACATGACAGTGAATGCGGGCCAGATGAAGATCAAGATAGAGATTCCTGTCCAAAACATTTCAGCAAGAGAATGACCTCAAGCACACGGCCAACGCTGGATGGGAGCGACTCAATGACTTAAAGGTGAATGTCCTACAGCGGCCCCCAAAAAGTTCGGATTTCAATCTACAAGCAATACCTTGAGCAGATCTGCAAAGTATAGGGCAAACTCAGTCTGACACGATGGGCAAAGCTGGTACTTACTCACCCCAAAAGACTTAAAGCATTTACTCCCGCAAAAAGTGGCTCTACTACATATTAATGTTTTGGCGTTGGACACAAATACTAATTGACATTTTTTTTGCTTACAAATGAGTCCTTATGTAAAACCAATGTGACCTGACAATAATTGGGTTTAACTTTCAGTGTTTCAGTGTTACAGAACACAATGCCAATGTACCATTTATAATTCATTAATATGGATGAATTGGTCTGGAGTTTGGGTATATACTACTCTTAAAGTGACCAAAGTATACAGCAGCAGTCTGGTTAACAAGAACTTGCAATCAAACAAACGCAGACGTTATTGTCTCAAGACCTGAAAAAGTACTTTATCTCAGGGAATCACTTTACCTTGGCAAAATTGATCTAACGCAACAGACATAAACATTAGAGCTTGACTGATATATCAGTTGACTGATTTTATTGACCCACAAAAAGAACGGCAAATAGCAGCTGGGGTGAAGTGCACAGCGAGGACGGTTCGAAACAGGCTCCTAGCGTCAGGGCTGAAGTCATGCAAAGAGCCAGTCTGGAGGCAATATCAATGAATACACATCGGTTTTATAAGCAAATGTATTGACAAAATCTACAAAACTACAAAATTATTTCCTAATCAAAAACCGTGGGTCAACAGTGGTATTCATACCATGCTTAAGGCACGGACTGTAGCATTCAACTCTGGCAGCAGGGACAATTATAAGAAGTTCCAATATGACCTCAGGAAGGCAATAAAAATTGCAAAAAGCCAATACAGAGTTGTCGTGGAAAATCAACCACTCGTTTCTAAAACAAATGCACTTCAACTCAGGACTTTGTGAATTCAATAGACTTTAATGAAAAGCATACAGTAATGACAGTCATTAAAGCCAGGTCTTTCTGCAGATACACCGCCAACGTTCTGAGCCTGTCACGAGGTGTGTTGTGGGGAGTCCAAACGGGAATCCAAAATCCAAAAAGGGAGATGGAGGCAGATGCAGGGGTTCAAGGGAAGGACTTTAATCAACTAAAAGTAAAACAAAACCGAGTGCCGTGCACTACACGAAATAAACAAACTTATACTGGGTGAGCAGGAGCAGGAGCAGGAGCAGGAGCAGGAGCAGGAGCAGGAGCAGGAGCAGGAGCAGGAGCAGGAGCAGGAGCAGGAGCAGGA
>JACXGJ010016999.1:0-11611 GCA_016801105.1 Esox niger
CCTGTAGGTTTATATTATAACCCTGTTCCTGGAGATCTACCCTCCTGTAGGTTTATATTATAACCCTGTTCCTGGAGATCTACCCTCCTGTAGGTTTATATTATAACCCTGTTCCTGGAGATCTACCCTCCTGTAGGTTTATATTATAACCCTGTTCCTGGAGATCTACCCTCCTGTAGGTTTATATTATAACCCTGTTTCTGGAGATCTACCCTCCTGTAGGTTTATATTATAACCCTGTTCCTGGAGATCTACACTCCTGTAGGTTTATATTATAACCTTGTTCCTGGAGATCTACCCTCCTGTAGGTTTATATTATAACCCTGTTCCTGGAGATCTACCCTCCTGTAGGTTTATATTATAACCCTGTTCCTGGAGATCTACCCTCCTGTAGGTTTATATTATAACCTTGTTCCTGGAGATTCCAACAGAGTTGGAGTTAAAACTATTGTAACTCTACAGTAAATAAAATGAATAAAGGGTGTTTGGAACCAACAGCAGATGAGCCAGAGTGATTATTAATCTATTATTTTAATGCCTTCTACTTGACATGACATTCACCATATATTCTACGTGACATGACATTGACTCTGTCTTTTGTGTATCTGGAACCTTCAGCCCAGAGACCAAATCCCCATCGTAGTCTTCAACCAAGACTTGTTCCCCATCGTCTTCATCTGTCTCCTGGGCCTCACCAACGGGTACCTGGGAACCCTGCCGATGATCTACGGACCTAAGGTGGTTCCTCGGGACCTGGCCGAGCCGGCTGGTGTGGTGATGAGCTTCTTCCTGACTTTGGGTCTGGCAGTGGGGTCGGCGTTCTCTGTTCTCATAGTACACATTATCTGAAGGGGGAGGTGGAGGGGACTGCTAGAGAACCATGCTCCACGTTCACGCTCCTCAGTCTAAAGGCAGGGGACAAGAGGCAGCCAGACCTCACTGTGAAGGACCTGAGAGTGTCAGGTTCTAGATATACTTCTTAAACTCACTGGAGGTTTTGAGGAGGGTGAAATTAAGAAGATGGTCTCCAAACTTCCCTTCTCACCCCCTTCCATGGAATGACAGACTTCACTCTTTAAAGACAATCATTTTGATCGTAAGAAAGGTTCCTCCCAATGGTTCTGTCCCAATCAGCTGGGGCTGCCGTGAGGTTCTGTCCCAATCATCTGGGGCTGCCGTGATGTTCGGTCCCAATCATCTGGGGCTGCCGTGATGTTCTGTCCCAATCATCTGGAGCTGCCGTGAGGTTCTGTCCCAAACAGGATAGAGGAGGCAGTGCAGTTAACTGCTGAATTGGTACTGGAAGGTGGAAGGATATCAGTGTCAAATTGGAAGTTTTTAAAGAAAACACTAATATACTATGATTAGACAAGCATTCACTCCCCCACGGAGTCAGTACCTAAAAACATATTTCCCAGCAACTACATTTGTCAAATGTTTGTGCAATATTTTTTACAGTATTCTATCCAAATGTCTTATGATAAAATGTCATTGTTTTTATAATTGTTATCATTCACAGAAAATATGAGCAATGTAACCCTTTGAGGTAAAATTTAACAAAGAAAAAATATCTTTATCAAGCAACTTATACTTTTTCAAAATGTCAAAATTACTGTCTGTTAGCAATTCCTGTGAACCATATCTACGTGTCTTCCTGTGTTCCTTTACTTGTTTTACTGGGGTCTAAATATGAGGTGACATTCCAGACGCCCTTAAGCTGCCAACGTCTCTACACCCTCAGCCAGTGAATGACTTTACACTAGCACATCACTGTACGTGAGTGGTTTCACAAATATCTAGTGTTGATAAGGTTTAACACATTTAAATGGTTGCATTGAATTGTGCATGATATCAACGACGTCTGTAACATCATCATGCTTCAATCAGCCAGGCTGTTACACCACTGTGCTTCAGTGCTCTATACAAGAAAGCGTCAGAAGATCGTCATCCAGGAACTCTGTACCAGCCTGTCAGAAGAACGCCGTCATCCAGGACCTCTATATCAGACCGAGTCAGAGGATGACACCCAAGTCATGGGCTTTTTTTGCACGACAACCAGCCTGTAACCCTGTGTAGCTTCTTGCCAGAAGACAAACCACTATGGAACAGCCTACCATTCACATTGTGATTGGCGCATCACAGAAGGTTCGATACATTTTAAATGTATTAGGTGCCACCTAGTGGCCGTTTACATCCCCAGTACATTCTGCCCGGTTTTGTTTTGACTCTACCCCAGCACATAAGATTATAAATCAAATGATAAGAGGTTTAAGAGCAGCTGATGTCCATTTCCTGTTTGCTTTTAGGGTGTTTATTTTTTGCCTTCCGTCTCATCTACGGCACTTGAAACGCCAGCTCAACTGGATTCAGGTTGGGTGATTTTTCTCCTTTCCTCTGATACCACAATACCTTCTTCCAAAAATCTTTGGTTACTTTTACCCATCCTGTTTTCAAAATAGTGTTTTGGTATTATCCAGTCCAGCCTCAGAAGTTCAGGTGGTGAAGTCTTCTGTGGACAGTTGTGACAGGAAACAGCCACGACCTCCTGGAGTTTTCCTGATTTGTACTGTTTTTCTTCATTATGGTTATTTGGTCACACAATGTAGAGCCACCACTTGTCACTGTCCAAATAGTTATGACTGCACTTTTCTAGAACATGTCCATCAGTCAATATTGCTTTGACCAGTCATAGATTTTGATTACATATCCTCAAATCACATGCTGTGTTGTTAATCTTTTTTAAATCTTGTACCCTAAAGCTTTGCCCTCAATCTCCCTTCGGTTTTGTTAGCTATTTCACAAAAAAAAATTCAACTATCGCTTTGGGCCTTCTTGTCACGTTGACTGGTTATTTTTCCAGGAGTTTTTGCAGTACCTGGCAACCTTGAAGATTATATAAAAACGACATGTTTTAATTCTAATATTGATAGTGTTTTTTATTAAAACTATATACAGTCCCCTCCAAAAGTATTGGATTGGTAAGGCAAATTCCTTTGTTTTGTTTGTTCACTGAAGACATTTGGGTTCATGATCAAAAGATGAGTATGAGACAAGAGTTCAGAATTTCAGCTTCTATTTCCTGGTATTCACATCTAGATGTGTTCAGGACACACACCCCTTGTTTGAACCCACCCATTTTTCAAATGAGCAAAAGTATTGGAACATGTGACTGACAATGTTTCTTGTTGCCCAAGTGTTGCCTTTTAGGTTGATTGTTCAAACATTATAGCTCTGCATGACTAGTCTAAGTTTCCATCCTTGGATTAACCTATCAAGACTGCATTTCTTGTTAAAGCCATTCTCAAGCTGAGAAAAGAAGGAAAATCAACTAGAGCCATTGGACGAACATTGGGCATAGCAAGCACAACAATTTGGAATGTCGTGAAAAAGAAATAAACTACTGGTGTACTGAGCAACAGACGTCGAGCAGGTGAGCCAAGGAAAACAACAGTAGTTGTGGACAGAAATGTTGTGAGAGCTGGAATCTGAAGCATACAAGCTCATCTGTGAAGCATGGTGGAGGTAATGTCATGGCTTGGGAATGCATGGCTGCTTCTGGAACAGGCTCATTAATATTTATTGGTGATATAACTGATGATGGTAGCAGCAGAAATATTTTGTCTGCCAATTTACGGAAAAATGCATTGAAATTAATTGGGAGGAAGTTTATCATGCAGCAGGACAATGACCCAAAGCACACTGCCAACAAAACAAAATACTTCATCAGGGGAAAAAGTGGAACGTTTTAGACTGGCCAAGTCAATCACCTGACCATAACCCAATAGAGCATGCATTTCACCTCCTTAAGACGGAACTGAAGGGTGAAACACCACGAAACAAACAAGAACTGAAACAAGCTGTGGTAAAAGCCTGGAATAGCATCACAAATGAAGAATGCAATAGTTTGGTGATGTCGATGGGTCGCAGGCTTGAGGCAGTTAATGCAAGCAAGGGTTATGCCACCAAATATTAAATGTTATTTACTTTAAGATTATTTGTTCCATTAAAAAAAAGTTCCATTCCACTTTTGCTCACGTAAAAATGCTGTGGTCTAATACAAATGGTGATATGTTTTAAGTTTTTAAATCCAGTATCTAAAAATATTAGAGAAATCTATAAAACAGAAATGTTGAAGAGCTCCAATCAGCTTATCAATTCAAAACACCTGCAAATGTTTCCTAAGTTTGTAAATATATGCACTCACTACTTGGTCAGGGCTCCTTTTACACAAATGAATACTGCAATGTTGCGAGGCACAAAGGCACCGCTGAGGTGTTACGGAAGCCCAGGTTGCTTTGATAGCGGCCTTCAGCTCGTATGTGTTATTGGGTCTGGTGTAACTCATTTTCCTCTTGACAATACCCCATAGATTCAGGTCAGGTGAGCTGGCTGGTTAATCAAACACAGTAATACCCTGGGCAACAAACCAGCTACCAGTCGTTTTGGCACTGTGGACATGTGTAAAGTCCTGCTGGAAAAGGAAATCAGCATCTGTATCAAGTTTGTCAGCAGGTGGAAGCATGAAGTGCTCTCAAATCTCCTGGTAGATGGCTGCATGGCCTCTGGATAAAACACAGTGGACCAACGCCAGCAGTTTACATGGCTCCCAAATTATCACTGACTGTGGAAACTTCACAATGGACTTCAAGCAACTTGGATTCTGTCCCTCTCCTCTCTTCCTCTGGTCTCTGGGACCAGCATTTATAAATGAAATGGACAATTTACTTTAATCTGGAGAGGATAATGGATCACTGATCAACAGTCAAGTTCTTTTTCTGCTTCGCCCATGTAACACGCTTCTGACCTTGTTTCTGGTTCAGGAGTGGCTTGATACCAGGAATTTGACTCCTGTAGTCCATTTCCTGGACACATCTGTGTGTGGTGGCTCTTCATGCACTGACTACAGCCTCAGTCCACTCCCTGTGAAGCTCCGCTAAGTCCTTGAATCGCCTTTGCTTGACAATCCTATCATGCCTGCATTTGTTCTTGTTGCTTGTGCACCTTTCCCTACCATGAACAGCCAGCCCTGTCAGCAATGACCTTCTGTGGCTTATACTGCTCATTGAGGGTGTCAGTGAATGTCTTCTTGACAACGATCAACTCAGCAGTCATCCCCATGATTGTGGTTGTGTGTCCTGAAGTCTCAATCTAGAATATGAAGGCAGCACTGATTTGCAATTTTGGGGGGAAATGAACTTTTCCACAATATTCTAAATTGAGATGTACCTGTATACATTAATACTACAAGCATTAAAAAAAAAAAAAATCACACAAACTGGATTTGGGGTGGTTTAATTTTCATATTTAAAAATAAGACAGTAGTCTGATTATTACATTACAAACACATCAATTAGCAGTACTGAAGTGATATTGGCTGAGGAGCGCTGGACAGGGATTCTAGAAGGGGTATAAACAGGCTGAAATCTGTACCAAATGTCTCCCTTTTCCCTAGAATAGTACACTACATCCAGCCACAATCTTGGGCACTACTTCCAATAAAAAGTAGCAACCATAGAAATTGAGACATGTAGTGCAATATAGGGAAGAGTGCCATTCTAAACCAACAGGGCACTGAGGCACGATTCAACACATTTTAGTTTCACTGGTGTTAGTAGTCACCACCCAACAAAACACAAAAATACACACGTTCCTCTGAAATGGCCCCCCATTCGCTGTAGTCAGACAGCCAATCACTTCCCTCTTCACTTCAGCTCATTTAATTATTACAACATACAGGAAGTAGTCAACACAAGAACAGTGTCTATGAAATGGAGAACTTGCGTTAGAAGACACAGTCTGTTAATAACAGGCTCTTCCATATGCGGTCATTGCAAAGCAGGGTGAGTAAGAATGGAAAGGGAATGGACCGGTCCGGTTATTAGTCCCAATTACACCCTACATGCCACGCTACTTCGGACCCGGCTCCTACACCCTGGTGGAAAGTAGGAAATGAGGTGCCATTGAGGATCACGCCCCATCCAATCAGCGAGGTCCAAGAACCCCCCCACACTGAACCGGAGGTCTTTAAGACACAGCAGATCCAGTCTTAACGCACTTTAAAAACAGGCCAGTGTGGACAGAAATTAAACAAACAAACAAAGCATTTCATTTGAAGTGTTGAGTCGACGACCGGTGTCTAGAAATAAGCCAGGCCTTTAGGAAACAGACGAGCAACATAAAATCATGACCAGGTTGATCTTTACACAAGCCATGTGCATTAAAGAATCAGTACAGTACAACTGAATCTGTGTAGGGGTCTTAGCAATAAAACAAAACATCAGGTAGATCCCCTAATGAACCCAAAGATACCGTCTCTCCTGACAAACTGAATCTCCTGGGGGAAAAAAGGCCCCTTCACACAGCCACTCAAATCTGCTCATTAAATTACATCAGGAAGATAAACGACAAGGGGCTAATTACACATTTTAAAAGAAAAACAGGACAAACCGATTTAAAAACAAAAGCAGCAGCGCTGTTATATTTCTCCTTAATTTCCTAAAGGTTCAGATTGTGTAGGTCGTCTTCAGTCCTGCTCCTCCCCGCTCACCGGGTTACCACACGTGACGCCGGCAGTGAGCCACCGCCTGGGGAGAGAAGACATAACATGTTAGACAGCCGGGCAACCATGTCCAACTGCTCAGACTGGCTGTAGCCATTCAGTACTAAACCAAAAACCCTTTAGCACACTTAATTACGCCCAACCTGACAAAGCCGAAAAGCTCCCTGGTTTCAACAGCCTGTAAACATTCAACTGAGTGGAAACCCATTTGCTTCCATGTTCCTGGTGAGCAAACCTGATTCAACTTGTCCAGTTACCACACCCTAGGTGAAGCCTGTGAGCTCAGGGATACTTCCACCCTGTATAACATTAGATGGCCATTCAATTGGTAATTTACAACTGTTCCAAGTCTGACTAGGGTTGAGTTTCCTCCATGTTTTGGTTGTGTCCTAACGAACAACCCAGGTAAGCAAAGCAGTGAATCAACTCCCACTAACTGTCAAACCGAGGGTTAGTTGGACATTTTCCAGCCGTACCATCTGTTCAAGGGTTAAGAAATGTTCTGATGAACGTGATGTAGGAGAATGAATTGGGTTATGGATAAGTAAGCTGAAGCACTCACATTGCAGCGTTTTGCTGTGTCCATGTTTTTGCACCAAAAGGTGGGTCCCCAGCTACACTGTTCCATACCCAGAAGCCTCTGCAGCGCCCCAGGACACGCCCCCAGCTTCATGCACACAAAGTCCGGGTCCATCATCTGCAGCAGGAGCTCAACCAGCATGGGCTCATACTGCTGAACCAGCTGGTCACACTGCGGAACGGGAGACAGACTGGTCAGAGACACAACTACACCTTCCAACCAGAGGTGACATCATGAGGATCAGTCCGTGGGCCGCACACGGCTTCAGACGCGGCTCCTCTGCCTTCACGTACCTCACTCCTGACAGACTCTGGCAAAAAGCTGCAGACTTTCCTGACGGCGTCCTCAATCTGAGCCTCAGTGGCGTTCTGCTCCAGGACTCCGTCGATGTAATTCACGGCCAGCTTGCACACATCACAGAAGCCCCCCACCTGGAACTTGGACTTGTCCATCACCGCTGGGGGGAGGGACAGATACCTGGGTCAAAAAACATCACCGGGGTGCGCCGATATCACGCTTCTGAAACGTCGCCACGCTACTCACGGATGAAGGCGCGGCCGGCGCCCTTGCAGAGCCCGAGGATGGAGCAGACGGTCTTTGGGTCGGCTTCCTGGACCAGCAGCTCGATGATGGCCTGGCCGTAGGCCTCCATCAGGTCCTGGCATTGGGCCGACAGGGAGGCGGGCAGCACCGCGCACACCTTCTCCACCGCGTGGACCACATCTTGCTGCGGGAGGAGATTAAGGTGGGTAAGAAGGGCGCCCTTCACAGCGCGGGCTCGGACCAGAACGGTCAGTGGATCACCAACCTGTTGGTCACAATCTAGCGGTTTTGAGCCTCTGGAATAGGGACAGTTTTGTATGCAAGGTCTTACCTCAGTCTTTTCGTCCTCTAACATGCTCTCAACCTCCTTCATCACGAATTCACAGAGGGCACACTGGGGAGACTCCCGGGCCCGGACCATGTTCTGCTGACAGAAGAGAGGAGTTCACGTTTCCACAGAACTACACAACCCGCAATACCCTTAAAGTTCTGTCTCATGTGGCCACAGCAGGTCACCTTGGCAGGCCTGAGTGCCTCCATCTTAGTTGCAGGCTTGAGTGCCTCCATCTTTGTGGCGGGGAACATGCTGACCATGGGCACAGACTTGGCCTCTGGGACTGACTTGGCAGGAACCAGGCTCAGCATTGGAACGGGGTCCTGGACCTCAGTGGGGCAGAAGCCGGCACGAGCGCAGATGTCCTTAGGTTGCTGGGGGACGACAGTCAGAAGCATTTTAAAACATGCCAACATACATGCTGTTGTGTGTACGGTGTACCAAACCCACAGCGCCATGCTACGGATGAACCACTTCAAACCCACACGCCGCGGATTACACTGCTAACTCACAGGATGTTCGGGACTACACAGAGAGCAGCATGCATCCACAGCCAACCCTGGTGTTATGTCATGTCATGTCAGGCAGTATGACACTATTAGCAGTGACTCATTTTAATAGCGCGGATTAACTGAAACCGGTTGTTCTAGTGGACATGCAAATAGGATCTGAAAAGCTTCATATGAACACGGAGAGGCAGTTGCGAAGCAGTAAACATGCGGATTGCATAAGCAGCACCAAGCAGGGGGTTTTCTGGATCCATCCAGTCCAGATGGTGCTGCTAGTCTAGATTTTACCGGGTCTCTGATATTCTGGAATACCACACAGAAATGGTTTACAGCTTAAGTCAAATTGCGGTAATTCTACACATTTTGCCAAGGCCCTTAGCGAATTTACTACATGTAAATGTTTTTGGCATGACTTACGCACTGTCCACCTAAACAGAAAATAGTGTCTGGAAAATCTAGAACCCTGCATGCCAAGGAACCAACACCCACCCATAGTGGTCTGCATATAAGAACCCAAATAAGAACCCAGCCACCAATCAACAGACCAGGAACACGGTATGCATGTAACAGTCAAATGACTGCTTAACACGAAACACCCCTCTCTACCCAGAAGGCTCGGAAATAGAAGAACATCGTCAACCTTTTAAACTGGGAGTTTGCAAACACGACAACCTGATCGACAAGCAGCCGGCCACTGTCACTTTATAGGCTAATGCGGTGAAAACAAGACCGGGAGCAGAACCAGACTGAAATGAAACCTTCAAATATCAGCGCATTATTGAAATACCATGGCAGGATATGGAAGATCCATGCAAGCAGATGAGGAACTCTGGCTTGGATGGAAGAAATCATAATTAAAACTGCAAAATGTAGGAGTGAGGGTTACACCAGCCTTTTGTACCCAAAGAGCACGCAGCAACAAAAAGGGGAACCATTTTAACTGGGGTCCAGATAAATAGGAGCATGAAAAGAATAAAGGTGATTCAAAATGCAACACAGGTTTATATTAACACCTACAGAACATGACTTTGGTCAAATCTTCAATCTTCCTGTGTTTCTGACAACAGGTCCTACAACAAAAGTTTAAAGGTTCCAAAATGCTAAAATACTAAATTGTTCCTAGCGGCTCTCACACTGTTGTTGCTCCTAGCGGCTCTCACAGCTCAGCTCATACAATTAGAGCCAGTGTCCCTGCAGCCAGAGGGACCCCTGCTGTTTTACCCAGCAAGGGAGCAGTTAAGTCTGGTACTTTCCAGTAGCTCATTGGTTTTGATGATGTACTGATGGCTGGTAGGTAATCACAAGAGAAACGTATATTCGGCTGAGAAACTTAAGATTACAGCATTGGGGAATTTGATCTGTTTTAGGTGATAATTGGTAGATTATGGTACAGTTTTTTTTACCATTAGCTCAATAAATTAAATATTAGAAAATTCCATTTTGCTACTCAGTGATTCCCTATTCATTAAAAATAAATATAGGGCGAATTTGGAAATAAGAAGCAAATACAAAGAAGAACAGATCAAGCGACTTGAAATATGTTAAATTGCAGAAACGCCCATGAGAAAGTACAGATATCCACTAGCTAGGGCTGAGGGAAGCCAGTGTCCCAAGACAGACTATTGAGGCTGAACATGGAGAGACCTACCTTTTCCTAGACACCAGCCGCAACAGAACCAGAGATAACCCAAGAGAAGAGAACAGAAGGAAAGAGCAGGAATAGGGCAATTAAATGGAGGGGAAAAGGGAAGGATGAGGGAGGAAGAACAAAATAAGCAATTAAAGATGTAAATGAAATCAGCAAGCAAGCACTGAAGTGGTTGACATGAAACTGGTTAAGGCTAAAATGTAAGCTTTTCTTATACACCACTGCAAAAATCCCCCTGTAATGACTGGTTCCAAGACAGAAGAGGGCAAGCCCGTTCTAGTGTCTCTTGAAGCTGCATCGAAAAAGGCTCAGTCCATTCAGGTCAATCTCATGCCATTTCAGGCACACTATAAAATTACTTTGGAGGACTGACCGACAATGGACATGAGCTGACTGACCGATCGACTGACTGACAGAATGACTGACTGACTGACCATGGACATGAGTTGCAGGACGATGAGGGGAGCGTATTGGCTGACGTACTGCTTGCACTGAAAGAAAAAAGAAAAAGACAAACATTAGCTAAAAATAGAAGTATTTAATAATTTAAAAAAAGAAACCCTAGCATTGAGTAGAACCTTCATTTATGTTAGATAATAGCAAAAGCTTCCATAAACCCAAGCGGTTCTAGATGTATAACTAGTTCTCACCAGGTCAGAGATTCCAGGACCAAGCAGGTCACACTGGTTCTGGATCTGCTCGATCATAGAGTTGACGAAGCTGGAGTTCTTCTTAGCCTCTGCCTGGGTGTCTGTGATGAACTTCACACAGTCCTCACACACGTCTCCGTCCTTCGACAGGGAACAAAGACGGTAAAGAGAGGAAGGGGGAGAACGCGTACCATAGCAATTAACTCCCAGTCAGTAAAAAGCGATCTCATTGGCCCATCCTCGATAGTAAGGAAGGATACACATTCAGAAGGGAAACAAATTGAACTGGGACATGCAGACAATGGGTCCATTCAGAATACTAGGCTAAGGGCCTACCTGTTTGGGGGCAGCCTCCTGCTGGGGGTAAAGGAGCCCAGGGACGTTGAGGAGGAAGGGGGCAGCGACCTTGGCAAGGTCAACCTGAGGCAGCTCGTTGGACTGGACGATGTGGTTGGAGTTGATCTGAGCCTGGAGCCGGGCCAGAGCGGCCTGTTGGGAGTTACACAGTCCCATGGCCCCACACACCACACCAGGGTCCTCCTGTAACCACAGACCTCAGGTCACCACAACCTGAATCTCACCAAGGGCCCACCACACCGGGAAGTTCAACAACCTGAATCTCACCAAGGGCCCACCACACCGGGAAGTTCAACAACCTGAATCTCACCAAGGGCCCACCACACCGGGAAGTTCAACAACCTGAATCTCACCAAGGGCCCACCACACCGGGAAGTTCAACAACCTGAATCTCACCAAGGGCCCACCACACCGGGAAGTTCAACAACCTG
>JACXGJ010017000.1:0-11675 GCA_016801105.1 Esox niger
GGGGGGGGGGGGGGGGGGGGGGGGGGTGTTTGTCCTACGTGGTTTGATGTCCCATTCGTTTCCCATCCCGGTTCCTCACCTCTGGTTTATGGGGGGGGTATCATGGGCTACCGCTGCGGAACATTACTCCCCGCGTCTCCCGACACTCCGACGCTCATTCACTTACATGGAAAATGTATGTTATGCCGAGCGAGTGGCAACGTGCCATACATTACTGTGCTAACGATTCACCTGTACCACCCCCGGGCCTCCCTGTTGGTCGAGCCGGTGACATTTCCAGAGAGATGGAAGCGTGTGGCCTAATGTAGCATGACAACACCAACATTAGAATCTCGGCTCGGCTTGCCGAAAGAATGCTCCCTATGTGTCAGGAGAATGGAACGACACGGACCACATGTGTTATTGTGTACGCTATCGTGGTTTAAAAAGGAAACGCTGCCAGCTTTTAGATTGGTTATCTGGGCATTACATTTTTCAATGCATAATACAATGTACAGTTTCTGCGTTCTCATATTACAGTTACCACAGCTCTGAAGATAATCCATTCATCTTCTGTGTCGGATGAAAACCTCTTATCTCCAGAAGAGAAACTTTTTGAGAAATGAATTTTAATTTTTATTTTTTTTTACCTGGATTCCATATATTGGAATACAGTGGCTGAAGACATTTGGGTTTAAGATCAAAAGATGAGTGTAAGACAACAGTTCTGAATTTTAGCTTTCATTTTCTGGTATTCACATCTATATGTGTTAAACAACTCTAAACATACCACCTTTTGCTTGACCCCACCCATTTTTCAAGTGAGCAAAAATATTGGAACATGTGATTGACAGATGTTTCTTGTTGTCCAGGTGTTGCCTTTTAGGTTGATTGTTCAAACATTAAATAGCTCTGCATGACTTGTCTAAGTTTCCATCCTTGGTTTAAACCTATAAAGACCTAATTTCTTGTTAAAGGGGATAAACCAACATGAAGACCAGTGAGCTGTCTGAAAAAGAAAGAAACTACTGGTGTACATAGCAACAAATGTCGAACCGGTCAGCCAAGGAAAACAACAGTAGTTGATAACAGAAATATCCTGAGAAAAACCCCAAAACATCAGTAAGTGACTTCACCAACGACCTCCAGAGTGCAGGGGTGAAGGTATCACAATCCACTGTTTGAAGAAGACTCAGAGAGCAAACATATAGAGGCCACACCACAAGATGCAAACCACTCATCAGCAGTAAGAATCGGTAGGCCAGATTGAAATTTGCAAAGATGTACAGAGATGAGCCACAAAAGTTCTGGAACACAATCTTATGGACTGATGAGACCAAGATTAATCTCTTCCAAAGGGATGGAAAGGCCAAAGTGTGGAGAAAGAAAGGAACTGCTCATGATCCGAAGCATACAAGCTCATCTGTGAAGCATGGTGGAGGTAATGTCATGGCTTGGGCGTGCATGGCTGCTTCTGGAACAGGCTGATTAATATTTATTGATTATGTAACTGATGATGGTAGCAACAGAAGGAATTCAGAAGGGTACATAAAACATTTTGTCTGCCAATTTACGGAGAAATGCATTGAAACTAATCCGGAGGAAGTTTATCATGCAGCAGGACAATGACCCAAAGCACACTGCCAACAAACAAAGGACTTCATCAGGGGAAAAAAGTGGAAGGTTTTAGGCTGTCCAAGTCAATCACCTGACCTTAACCAAATAGAGCATGCATTTCACCTTAAGAGGAGACTGAAGGGAGAAACACCCCACAACAAACAAGAACTGAAAGAAGCTGCGGTAATAGCCTGGAATAGCTTCACAAATGAAGACTGCAACAGTTTGGTGATATCGATGGGTCGCAGGCTTGAGGCAGTTATTGCAAGCAAGGGTTATGCCACCAAATAATACATGTTATTTTCTGTAAGATAATTTGTTCCATTACTTTTGCTCACCTAAGAATGCTGTGATCAAATACAAACGGTGATATGTTGTTTATCACATCTAGATGTGAATACCAGGAAATTGAAGCAGAAATTTTGAACTCTTGTCTCATACTCATCTTTTGATCTTAAACCCAAATGTCTTCAGTGACCATCAAACACAAAGGAATTTGCCTTGCCGTTCCAATACTTTTGGAGGGGATTGTATGTGCTATTCACTACAACACTGCTCTGTACATTAACATGCCATAACATAGCAGCTGGAAATAAAGCTCATGTGATACAGGGTCTATTTGGTAGACGCAGATTTGGCCTAGACTAGGAATACAAAACAAGCACAATGGAGTTTTCTATTGAACTTGATTTTTAAGTCCTAGACTGGGCTTTAATCTGTGTCTGTGAAACCGGCCCATAGAGTTTCAGTGTTTGATTACAGTGTTTGTTGTTTGGTTACAAGATGACACTCCAAGTCCATTGCCAGCAGAACACACTGCAGCTTTTAAATGATGCCTAGCGGCAGTAATCGTGTGATAGCAGGGATTCAGGGATGTTTCTTGAACAAAACAACTCTGTGCCTGCTCATTCCTTTACAACACAGCCAGGAAAGCTAGAATGAAATCACATCGTAGTCGGAGACTGATTGTGGTCATGAAAGTATGTTGATATTACTAGGCGTTCGTGGGAAAGGCTTATGTCCACTTGGAGACAGTCAAACATTTGTCATTTCTAGCGCCATGTTGCACCTGTCCAATATTTTCCGTTAATATTCTCATCCAAGTACCGAAGGCATCCAGATGTATCACATGTTGAATACACCTAAATTCAACATTTGTCTAGGAAGAACAGTAACATGTTCACCTATGGCCTCATACTTTTACCTGTCATCTTTAAACTTTTTCATTTCCATTGCTACCGTGACAGAATTTCCATTAATACGATATTGGTCCGACTTGGTAAAGATCAAAACCCCCGACTCTTCTCCTACTCCCGACTGTAGTGCGTCTATGAAAGTCATGTCACTCCTGACAGAAGTGCGTCTATGAAGGTCATGTCACTCCCGACTGTAGTGCGTCTATGAAAGTCATGTCACTCCTGACAGAAGTGCGTCTATGAAGGTCATGTCACTCCCGACTGTAGCACGTCTATGAAAGTCATGTCACTCCTGACAGAAGTGCGTCTATGAAAGTCATGTCACTCCTGACAGAAGTGCGTCTATGAAAGTCATGTCACTCCTGACTGTAGTGCGTCTATGAAAGTCATGTCACTCCTGACTGTAGTGCGTCTATGAAAGTCATGTCACTCCCGACTGTAGTGCGTCAATGAAAGTCATTTCACTCCCGACTGTAGTGCGTCTATGAAAGTCATGTCACTCCTGACAGAAGTATGTCTATGAAAGTCATGTCACTGCCGACTGTAGTGCGTCTATGAAAATCATGTCACTCCTGACTATGAAGGTTCAGTGTAATGGCTGTTCCAGGACACACTGTTGAGCACTAGTATTGACTGCTGTTAGTGAACACACACACACACACACACACACACACACACACACACACACTAGGCCACTTATATATCCATCCATCTCTCCAGCCCTTTGCATCCAGCTAATGATCTCCTGCTCTGGGAAGCAATTGAGTGGTTTTGTGAAGCGATTTGTTTTAGTTTTAATCACCATCCTGGGTATGAGCCAAAGGCGCTTTGTCGTACACACACACGCACACACACGTAAACAGACAAACACAACCCAATATTGTCCTGTCATCTCAATGCTGTGGTGTAGGTTAGTTAGATAACATCTTCTGCCTGTGGGGTTGGCTGATTTGTATTGTAGTGTGTAGGTTAGTTAATTAATTGGGGAACTGGCCAGCCCTTAGAGTCTGGCTCCTCTCTAGGTTTCTTCCTTGGTTTTGACTCTACTAGCAAGTTTGGCCTAGCAACTAAGCATTAATATCATGTTGTTTGGGGTAACAGGGTTGGCATCTGTATAAGCATGTTGTGACCACTGCTGATGTAAATAGGGCTTTTTGAAATACATTTGGTTGATCTGGTAGTGCTTAAGAAGTTGACAACACTTTTTCTTCAACACACTCTTGATACTACCTCGGTACTGTTGTTGAACAATTCTGTGTACCTCAGACTTTCAGTTTTACAATCTGTCACAGACATCGGATGAAGACCACTGCCGGTCTGTAACTGTTTAGCTACCAACATACAGATAAAGGCCAATACCGGTCTGTAACTGTTTAGCTACCAACCATCAGATAAAGACCACTGCCGGTCTGTACCTGTTTAGCTACCAACATACAGATAATGACCACTACCGCTCTGTAACTGTTTAGCTACCAACCATCAGATAAAGATGAATTTCAGTTGATACAGAATCTAATGTGGTTCTATTAACATTAGGTCTATATGTCTCTGTGTCCACATCATCCATGTCGGACAATGGATTGGGTTCTCACAGTGGCCAGGGTTCACATCCACCAGACACAAAATCCATACGAATGTTCATAAATATCTCCCTAATTCAGACACATTAACTACACAACTCGATAGTGTGGCGTGTGGATAAAAAAAAAAGAAATTCAAATGTTAATTTATTTGAGTTGACATCATTGATCCAAACCACTGGTTCAATATACTAGATCCTCTGTGACGTGATTCCATGATATGAGAGTATGAGAGCCCAGTGAGATGATTTGTTGGCTTGCTAGCTCATTTGCTCCACTTTTGACAGCTGGAGAAAAATCTCAAAATGGTATCATCCTTCAGAGAGAGCAGTCGGGATTCCTGACAGATACGATGCCTCGCTCTTAAAGCCCTTCAAAATGCCATTCCGTTTCTTCCTGTTCAATAAACCCCTTGATTAGTGATAACCTCCAATAACAACATTGCGTAGATGGAGGAATCCAGTTGGTCTGAACAACTGCTGCGTTGGATGTGTGAACTCGGCCGTTGAAATCCATATCTTGTAATGTAGCTACAACACATGCTCATCTTAAGGGTTTTTCTGGTGTAACGGAAACGCGTCTCACTGAGTGGGTTCTAATCTGAATTATTAATAATCATTGTGATTCTGACATGTCTTTATTCATCACGCCCCCCCCCCCCCACACACACACACACAGATAAGACTATTATAGTTTTACAATCAAGCCACTGGAAGATAGTTAGCTAAGTTCAAAAAGAGTGCACAAAAACCATCTCAGCCTCTGCTGTAGACTGCAAAGTCTTTTGCTTTTCCACCGCATAGTCTCAGCTTTACATCAGTTGGTTAATACAGTGGTTCCCAGCCTTTTTGCTTTACTGTTCCACCAGCAGAATTTTGCTCAGCTTGGACTACCCCTAAAGTAACCTTCATGTTAATTTCACTAGTAAGCATATTGTTTGTACATTTTCTCACGTATCCCCTGTGGAAATGCCAAGTACCCCCATGGGCCCCAGCCCCTGGTTGGGAACCACTTGGGTTAAGACACCACTGAACTACTCACAACACCAGGAAGATAGCCATGGCCTGAGTTAAGCTCCCACACCGTTTTTTTTTACCCTCCCTGTAATGTGCGTGAAGTTCTCTTACCCCTCTCTGTGGGCCTCTCCTTTCTCCAGCTCCTGTATAACCCCCAGAAGTACTTTAATCGTCTCCTGGCTTGAGGAGATCAGGTTCTCCATGGCCTGAAGCTGTGCTTTAATATCCCCTCCTCCTCCACCCTCCGTCACCACTGGCACGATCTGCCTGCAGGCGGCCCCTGGGTTAGTTCTCCCCGGGGTCGCCACGCCGGACGCTTTGACCCCGGCCCGGCACCCGGCCGGCTCCTCCGTGGTCAGGGGCGACAGCGGCTGGGGCAGTGGGTGGCACTGTGCCTGTGTGGTACAGCCGGCGCCGGCCCGCGGCAGAGTCTGGGACTGGAGCCCGTTGAGCTGCAGTCCCTTCTTCCGTTTGCTCCTCGCCGTCGGGCTCTCCAGACACTCCACCTGAGTTAGGGAGTTCCAGGCGATGGGGCCGGTCACCTTAGGAGCCGAGGAGGCGCCCCCCCCGTCGCCCGGCAGAGTCCTGCTGGAGCCCGGCTCCTCTGCGTTCAGCAGCTGCCGTTTGCTGGCCGTGCGCTCAGAAGAGTCCAGTTCCCTGTGTTGTAATCCTCTCCGCGGTTTGGATTTGACGCTGCAGATCTGGTAGTCCGTGGCCCGGTGGGGCCCGGGTGTGTTGGAGGTAGAGGGGCACTCCGTGAGCAGCAGAGTGTCGGAGCAGTCCGGCCCGCCGGGACAGTGCTGCTCTACCGTCGCAATGCACTCCGTAGTGTGCAACAGAGCCCTCGTCCTCTGCACCTCCCCGCCGCTCGCTCCTCCGCAGGCGCCTGCGCCCCCCTCCCCGTCCTCGGCGCCCTCCCCGGGTTTGGGCTGCTTGACGTCGACGACGAAGCCGTTGTCGTGCCCCTTGTAGGTCTCCACCGCCGCCACGTGTTTAATCGTGTGGCCGTGGCCTTTCTTCCTCTCGAAGGGGAACGTCTTGTAGCGGCCCTTTAGGTCTGGGGAGGTCTGCACGCCAGTGCTCTTGGTGACGTTGGGGATGGAGCGCCGGGCAGGCACTGTCATGTACTTCCGGTACGCCACCTAGTGGGGAGGAGGTTCAGAGCAAACGGTCACTTCTCAAAGTAATAACGTTCGAGAAAACACATTGCAGTGGCGAAGCAGCGGGGATGACCTTCCAGGGAGAGTATGAAGACACCAGACCATTTCAGCACACTAGTGTGATGCGTCGCTGAGGGTTTAGGAGGCCACACAGCGGATTCAAATATCCCGCTCATTATCAAATGACACATGACAGGAAGCTGTCATTTGGCCAATATCAATAGGACGTTCAGTTCCCTACCTTGTATGCAAGGGGCTTTCCTCCCTTCCCGGCTGCCTGTAAAGCAGCCTCTCTCTGCTCATTCTGCGCCTCACAGATGTCCTTGAACCTCACCTGGAGGGCCTTGTTCCTCTTCCTTACCTACAATGCAAGACTTATTTACCAGACGTCTTGTCATTGGACATTCGTCTTTTGAGTGTCTTAATGTTGCTTTTTATCCTAGAACGCACACTCACGCATGCACAAACACACACACCTGCTGCTGGGATCGGGCGCTGGTGTCCAGTGAGGAGTATTTAACTTCCAGGGCCTGGGAGGCAGTCGGGGAAGGTGAGGGTCCTGCCTCTGAGTCTGACTCTGAGTTGGTGAGCATGCATTTACCCCCCTCCGCCTTGCTCACCATGGTTCCTGACAGGGATGGAGGAAGGAAGAGGGGAAGAAAGAGTGACATTGAGAGAAAGAGAGAGAGAGAGAGAGAGAGAGAGAGAGACAGTAGGAGAGAGGTAGAGAGGAAGGTGAAAGAGCGGGAGGAACAGGAAGAGAAGAGGTTTTTACAGTAGGCATTGTGGTATATGAGAGGCACCCACCCACCCACAAACACAAGCTCCCAGATATTACACACACACACACACACACACACACACTGAAAATAACTAGGCTTGGTTTTCCTCCCTCTTTGCATGTTAAGTGCATATGAACAACATAAAAGAAAGTGCCTCTATACCCTTTATGCTGCCGTGTCTGTTCTTCAAAACACTCCATCGAGCCATCAGGCTCCCCCAATTAAAGAGGTCCCTTTCCTCTCCGAACCAGTAGGCTGCCTGACGCTGGGGAGTAGAGGGGATGTTTGGAAACAAAGAACCCTTGACAATGTCCTCTTATACGCCGGTGTGGACCCGCGTTTTTAGCTAGTCTTTGGAACGTTCTGTGTATCCATTTGGAGCGTTCGTTTCGATTGAGTCCCGCCTGCCCGACCATCTGTTTTTATTTACTGAAAAACTGCATGGGGGGGTTGGGGTTTAATGCTCCCTAAAAATAATCCTACCAGATTTTATATGATGCCGTTTAATCCTGCCCTCTGTGAAACCGATTACACCAATTTATATCAAACTGTTTTTCTTTCCATCCCGCGGTCTGTCATTGGTAGTTAATTGTGGCTTTTAATCTCTGTCTCCACTCGGAATGACCTCCTCGTCTAAGTTGATGAGTGTGTCTGTCTGAGTTTTAATGGGAGCTTTTGGGGGGAGACAATAAGTCACTTTGCTTGGCACTACCAGGTCAGTGCTGACCAGACGGCCAGATACAGTATCCAAGAGGCGGAGGGAATTCGTTGTCGGCAACTTTGCCGTACCAGATTACGTCATCATTATCACTACTGCCAGATTGCCTGCTTATTGGCTGATTGATGAATGAATGTGTTCGGGGGGGGGCAACACCGACACACACGTCTCAGACGATGTTTAGCAAATAGCTGCCTCGCGTTAGCATTCGCTTGGCCGATTAACATTAAAACGTCAGATAAACAAATGGCAACGAAACACTTCAGACATTATAGAGAGCAGAGATCAGGACAAGGATGCTCCACAGATTATCATGTTAAAGCAGAGAATGGCAACAAGGGGAAACGAAGGGTTTAAGGCTAGAATCTTTTTTTCTGAAAGGCCACCAGCAGTGGCTGTATACGCCCAGTGACAGATCTCAACACAGCAGGCCTGCCTACAGCCTGGAGCAGGTCACCAGAGACACAGAAGAGAGACGTGAAGGTTAGCCACTTAGCCCCAGTTCTGTGTGAAACCAATCCTCATGTAACCTTGTTCCCAATCAGATAATTGCTACATAGCTGTAAGGCTTAATTGAAAACAACCATGTAATTATGTTACAAAAAGGCTTAGGGTGATGTAGGGTAGTATTATCCCAAATACCCCACCCCCCCGAAAGAAATGTAGTAAATATGGGTGTTGTGTTTTTAGAGTATTTAAAGGTAATTGTACCATAGCAACACAATGTTATCAACAGATCTGTTTTTTAGTTCTCTCCATCAATTTGACTTTGCCGTGATAGAGGGAGGGTTGTTATCTGGTCAGCTTTTTGGTTGTGCTCGTATGGTATTATTGATTTTTGTGTAAATAAATTATACTTCAGAGCTCTATCTCTGTCTTTCTCCATTTTCCTCCTTCATTCTCCCTCCATTTCTCTCTGTCCCCCTCACCCCCCTTCCCTCTTATTTGCTGTTGAGCTGACATTTGGGCTGACTGTTCTATTCTGGTTTCTTTCAGAATGTCAGTGATTACTAATGTTGAACTTAAATCAAACTACAACTGTCCACACTGAAAACTCAAAGCAAACATAATGAGATAATTGTCATAACTTTTGCTGGTAATTGTGTTTTTTCTATCTTTGAATATCAAAACGCCATCGGACAACAAATTGACAATAAGAGAATCACTAAATCCACTTCAGGTAAACCAAACCATTTGATTCTGAATGCAAACTCTCTCAGAATTAATCTTGAGTTATTTTTTTAAATTGTGATTATAATTGTTAATAAACTATATTGTAAGAGGTCACGAAGCTAGCTAAGAGCAAACAGGCCCCTGCCCACAAAGCCCTCAGAAAAATCAACAAACACCCGTGGCATCTTAATAGAGAGCATGATGACATCACTGTGTTGTTTCACACACATCATTTGGGACAAGACCTGATCTGACCCACTACTGCCACGCAGCAGGAGATCGCATAATGTCTGCCGCTCCCAGTCTGCTCTTCTGTATATTGCCACTCAATAGCAAACGGGCAAGAACTCATTAGTGCATCGCCATTTGATAGCCAACCGGCCCAAACTCATTAGTGTGATGCCAGTCAATAGAATATAGGCCAGAAGTCGGCGTGTTTATCAGACACAGCAGTGTCATATCAGAACCCATCCTGAACGACACCGCTGGGTGTCAGGTAACGCCAGCGGGACAGACTTTTGAGACAGTAGATTGTAGGGATGTCATTAAAGACACTTTTGCTGTTATGAAAAAGCAGTGTATTCCTGTACTACGTTCCCCCACTGCCGTCGGATGGATCACACAGGATTGTTCCAGACAAAGAAGAGAAATCGATGACGTTTGCTTTACCGCTGGCCTTGTTTCAATGCTACATCATCTTTTTGACGAGTGCCGACAGTTTGACAACAGCACGTTGAAACAAATTATAATGTTCATGTGTATTATACATGCAGGATACGGGTTTGCACTGAAACCTTTGCCTTGCCTCCCATTAAAGCCATGGAAAGAGTGATGGTCTTGGTGTTTTGTGATCAGCAGAAAAGGTCTGGGCCCTTATTGCTCCTGCCGTTTTTCTTTATTATTGCAAATTTTTTATATATTTATTTGCTTATGACACAGCTGCTGTCTCTCAACAAATGAAACTAACAGAAACCGTTCTATCTAGGTTTTCTTGAAGCCATTCGATTCTGCATAGTGCTTTATGTAATTCCTTTACCGGCACATGTGGCACATAATGCCTCCTATATAATGCCGTAATATAATCTCACCGTTGTGCAATGAAAATCAACTGAGGCGATGATCTTATTTGTTCTGTATTACACCATTAAACAATGGAACACAAATACAAAATACAGATTTCAAACAGACCGCAATCTGCCGTATAGGCTCAACAGCTTAAGGTGATCTCGCTAAACATTCCAGTAGTGGGCGGGGCATATTAGGATAACAAGGTTTTTCCCATTTTGGAAAGAGCCTGAGGTACCGCTGGTACCAACCAGTCCTGTGTGCGTGTTGTATAGCTGCCACTACTGGAATATAGATTTATGTCTAATATCGCTACTGGAAACCAGCGTAATACACAGAGCCATGTGTAGATGTTCAGCCTATTTGTTGAAAGCAATATTGTATATTTGCTTTAAGATTATTCAGTCCATTATAATGTCCGACGTATTACAGTAGCCTGACAGGTACGCATGCAGATAGAAACCGCCTCACAGCTGGCCAGCCCCACAGACAGAAATTCCTATTATATAGAATATCACAATAACCTTAATTGCCGATCAGTATATTTCCATGCAGAGCGAGCAGGCTTTCATAAATCCTACGGGGAATACTGTCGACTTGTAAAGGGAAGGTGGTAATTAGAAAAGTTCATTTGTGTGTCATGTGAGCAGTAACGACGGTCTGTTGTGTTGAGATCTACTCTGCTGGTCGTGTGGTTGCAGTCACCATATGACTCATTCGAGAGAAAAAATGGACTCTGCTGTGAATTCCTTCTACATAAGGACATAAAACACCTCCATCAGCAAAGCGAACTCTGTCATTATATACATTCTGCTAAACACGAACGTGTTGCACTGCCAGTGCAGCGCTGTTTGTAAATCCATGCCATTTTCTGTCTAAAACCAGCACAGAAATCCACGTCTCGCAGCGTCTGTCTCAGTCTGAACCGGGGTTAGCTGATGCCACTGTTAAAGAGAACAATGTCCAACTCTGTCTGTCTTGAAATGTAACATTTCGGGCACAAAGATTACTGTAGATCAGCCATAGACTGGTGCGTTTTTTTTCTTCACAATGGTAGAAAGGGGGACATTCTGAGGTGATGTGGATGAGGCAGAAAGAAAGAAATTGAGGCAGTGGAGAATGTGAAAAGGAAGTGAGGGAGATTGTGAGAAGCTGAGTGGCCAGTCTCAATGCTGAGCCTGAATGCATGATGCATCTGGCGAGTCTCATCATGTCACATGGTCACCACACTGGGAGAGCTGTGGAGCCAGCCGCCGGGGTCTGTGGGAGACAGGCCGGGGTCTGTGGGAGACAGGCCGGGGTCTGTGGGAGACAGGCCGGGGTCTGTGGGAGACAGGCCGGGGTCTGTGGGAGACAGGCCGGGGTCTGTGGGAGACAGGCCGGGGTCTG
>JACXGJ010017001.1:0-11674 GCA_016801105.1 Esox niger
GTGTGTGTGTGTGTGTGTGTGTGTGTGTGTGTGTGTGTGTGTGTGTGTGTGTGTGTGTGTGTGTGTGTGTGTGTGTGTGAGCAAGCGCATCCCTCTTTGTGTGACATCGAGACGATTTGTTGATCGTTCATAACCTTAAAGTGAATGGATGAGTTTCCTGCCTAATGGTGATGTTTTCCACCTCAGCCCAACTTCTCTCATGGACTCTAAATTTCTTCATCCATCTGATGTTGAAATCTTTCTGACCTCGTTCTCTCATTGTTTTAGTTCTTACCCTCCAAACTCCAAATGTCTATGATCCTTCCCTCCCCATCCATTACTGTCTCCTTCCATCCATCCGTCATCAGTCCTCCATCTCTCCCTCCAGTGTCAGTGTTCAGGTCATACTACCAGTCCAGTCCACCTGGTGTTCACTACACCCCTCTGCTCCTGACTTCCCTCCTGACTGCTCTGCTCAAAGCTGGCTTCTTGTCTGACATCATCAGTGTGCTTCATGTCAGCACCGCCCACAACCTGCTGGTACCAACACACACGCCCACACACACAATGAACATTAAAATATGTTGTTGTTTCATTCTGTAAGCAAAATGAATGTGTAGACATTGTTTTTTTTATTGTCTCCCTCGCCCATCTAGCCCAGTTCTGAGCTTCTCCTGGCACTGTTTGACTATGTGATGGAGAACGACCAGTCAGTCTTACCTGAACTCATTCAACTCACCTCAAAGGTTGTCCGTGTGTCCGTGTGTACTGATATTTGCTCTGGATAGCAGTGTCTGCTGAATGACAGTGAAGTGTGATTTTAAAAAAAATTATTTTGGTGTTTGGTGTTGAGTTGGTGTGTCTTATGCATGTTCCTACAGTCACCCCAAACACACCCAAACAAGTCCACTGGAAACTCCACAACCACACACGGCAATCTCAGGTGAGTTTGTCTTCATGTCACACACACCTTGGCTGGCAAACCAGACCTGTCGGGAGCTGTTCCATTGGTCTGGCGGAACCACCCTGGAGTGGCGTTAACAGTGTCTGTTGATTGGCTCTTGGAGGGAATTCTGCTGAACTGTGTGGCTGGAGTTTGCCATCCAGTTACAAAACCCCTTTTAAAACCCCAGCTGAGATATACAGTTGTGCTTATGAGTTTGCATAACCTGGCAGAAACTGTGAAATGTTGGCATTGATATTAAAAATGACTGTTCAATCACTTAATAAGTGGAAAATACAGGGAGCTCTTGATACCAAGTCACGGTCAGGTAGACAAAGAAAAAGGCGAAACTGCCCGCAGAATTGTTTGGGATACATAGAAAAACACAGGTAACCTCAGGAGAAATACAGGTTGCTCTGGAAAAAGATGGTGATGGTGTTTCAAGGAGCACAATTTGATGATACTTGAACCAAAATTAGCTTGATGGTCAATTTATCAGGAAACCCTTTACTGCACCAATGCCACAAAAAAGCCTGATTACAATATGCCCAACAACACCTTGACACCCCTCATAGCTTTCATGGTCGCAACCATTTTCAAGTTGGATGCAACCTGACGCTCATTGTATCCCTCTACCAGTAAAGTCAGTATTGAACCCTTTTCCTCACTCAAAGCTTTTCTTGTCAACTTTGTCATGCTCAATAGTTATATATTTTTTTTTATTCAAATTTACTTTGAGGTACTACTTGCACTGTTTTTGCCATCCAGCTGGTACTATTGCAAGAGGATAGTGATGAACACGGCAGTGGGTTTTATACTTTTCCTCCTTAAATTAGATTTGGTTCAGGTAATCACCTAAACAGTACCTCATTAAGGGTATGCAAACTTTTGATCACAACTGTATTTTTTAATTATGAACAATACACACATAATCAATTGTACAAAATCCGACCTTGCCTCCAGTGGCGTTTATTATACTGCTATCCAGTGGATTCAGGCAGTGAACTTGCACCATGGTTGAAGGCAGTCATCGCTATATGTTCACTGCAAAATCAAGTAAGAAGCAGTCAGTGTCATATAGTCTTGCATCAGACAATTGAACGGCCTCGTAGGCTCCAGTGGTTCTAACTTAAATGTTCTCGTGTTAGTCAGAAGTAGTTCTGTCCAGTCAGAGTAAGACCTCGCTCAAAGCTAAATGACTAAAATGTGTTGATCATTTCAGATCAATGGTCACTCCTGAAGCCCAGAGTCTGACACGTGCTGCCATGGAAGTGGAGGTAAGAGGTATTTTTCTTACCTTTTGTTTTTGTCCTTTATTTTTCCCCCTTTTTCTTCACCTGTCTTCATGTCTCTTCCTCCCCATCTAGTTGTGTACCCAGCATGAGGACTGGGTGAGGTTGGGTGTGGTCTTCCGCTCTGTCTGCCAGTTCCACAGAAGTCTGGCCGAGTTGATGCACTTCAGCGGCCAGGTTGCCATAGCGCTGCTCACGGAAACCAAAGACAAGCTGGCCTTGCCTTTCATCACCTTCTCTGAGACGGGTAAGACGACAGACAGACGTGTGAGTGGCCATAATGGAGGAGCAGGAACGTGTGTTGGTTTGATTTCCTGCACTGTTCCAGTGTACCAGGAGACCGAGGACTGGGAGCGTGGTCTGATGAAGAGTTTCCTGGGGAGAATTGGAGTGTCTCTGATGTACAGGTACCACAAGACGCAGCAATGGACCAAGGTAATGGTGACACAATCGGTTTTCCTTCCACAGTCTGGGTCAAAGCCTGGTTCTGATGATGTACAATGTATGTAATATTGGTGTGTGCGAGTGCATGGCTGAATACTAATGGAATGGCACATCTAATGGAATCCTGTTGGTGTCTGTTAGAGTACTCTGACTGTGTGTGTGTGTGTGTGTGTGTGTGTGGGGTCGCGCAGGGTCGGAGGCTGGTGGAGGTGTTGTCCAGGTTAAAGGTGAACTACTCCACCCTTAAGGGACTGTTTGGTAACGAGGACGGGGCATCTCGCTGTTGCCTGGTCACCATAGCAACAGAGCTGTTCCTCAGGAGTGACTGCGTGGAGGGGGCCCTCAACACGCTTAGAGGTAATGGAGGACCTGTCACCCAACGACACACTCCGTGGTAACCATTTCAGAGAGCGTGAGAGACACACACACACACACACACTGACACACAGAGGTTACCAAGTTTCAAGCTCCTTCTGCAGATAATGAGTGGTTCCTGAGTTCGTCCATCTGGCCGTGTTCGAAGGAGGACATGACCGAGAGAAGGAACGTTCTGGTTCGACTGGCTGAGAAAACATCCCACAGAGACACCCTTGAGGTCCTGACTAACCTTCCTGGGCTAAAGGAACCAGCCGGTACGGACGTACACACGCTCTCTCTCACACACACACACACACACACACACACACACACACACACACACACACACACACACACACACACACATACACCTTGTCCAAGAAATGCAGCAGTGAGTCACATGTTTATTCTGCTCATTACTGTTTGTGTTGGACCCTCTACCAGAGCTGGCAGATGTCTCCACCCACGAGAATCTGTTCAACGGTCATCTGAAGTCGTGTGTAGACAGGCAGTCGATGACCGTGGCCGCAGACACACTGGACTTCATGTTGTCTAAGGGCATCGCTGTCGACCTTCCTGTGCTGCACGTTCTGATGCACAAACTGGGCAAGCAGAACATCTGGCTGCGTGCAAGAGCCTTGTTCAAACGTCAGTCTGCTAAATCAAGATAAAATGTTCTTGTTGTACCGCGCCATTGAGCAAAAATACCCGATTCTAGGTATTAAAGCAGGCTGTAGATGAGCGCTGTGTGTGTTTCAGAGGCCTTGTCTCTGGGCTACTACCCTGATGTGAAGGCTCTGCCAGGCTCACTGGCCCTGACCCTGCCCTGTTCCCTGGGGGTGATAGAGATGGCTCTGGCGTTTGAGATGGGCATCACCCTTAACGCTGCCACCATCCTCAACACAACAGACAAGCCGCAGCCTATCACCGTCACACTCAAAAGGCGCGTGCGTGTGTTTACCTGTAGGACCTGAGGCTGAGGGAATGTCTGAGACTGGCTGTTAACTACTAACCATTAATCTGTTCTCCCTCTCCCCACCACAGGACAGGAGAGGGTGAGAGTGAGTACTTGGCAGCAGGAAGTTGCCTCCTCTCGGCTGCGATCGTACCCAATCCCAAGCTGACTGTCCACTACACAGCGGTAAACTCCTGTCAGGAACAGTTGTTCACTATGGACGGGCAGGCTATGCGCCGCTGGCTCCGACACAACCACACCTGGGCCAACGACGTCTGGACCGGAATTGACCAACCCTCCCAGCCTGTGGCGGCCGACCAGTGTTCCCTCTAACTCACTAATCTTTTCTGGGAATACCAGAATGTTTTGGCACAGGAACACTTTGGTTTTTGTGTTGTTTGTTTTTCCAAGTTGTAGATTGGATTTAATTTGATTTTACTTCTTGATTTCAGAGTTCTCTCATTTTAGCTTGATTGTGCTTTTTGCTTTTTGTTACCTTTCTGGCACTTATGTTTCTATGAGCCTAGATTTGACTGTTTTGTAAGGAAGAAACAATGCTGTGTTATTGTAAAGAATCAAAAAGGTTCCCATCTCTGATATGCTTTCACTGTGATTTCTTAGAGATGTTCAAACTGATGTTTTGATATCTGATGACCTGGCTATCAAAGCGCTATTTGTTTGTGTCTCAATAAAAACAGTGGGACCTCATCAATTTCATTATTTTCCATATTACATCATTGTTTTCTAATTACTTAACAATTCAATGTTTTTATTATTTTCATTCATTCTGTTTCCTTGTGACTTTACATTCTGTTTCATTCTTACTTTAAATTCTCTGTTTACTTCATGTGATTAAGTAGTAAACTCTCTGTTTACTTCATGACTTTGTGATTGTCGAGAACCCGGTTCTCCGTTCTGAGTCTCGCTCGTTTTAAGCGATGACAACTTTTCTATGTAGTCAACTACCTAAGATATGATGTGTGGTTTTATAAAACACATTGATATTCTTGGGGGGGAACTGAAAGCTATTCAGTTTTAGTGTTATTTTGTTTATCTTTACAAAAGTTAACAAATACAATATCAGACTGACTTGTTTTTGCAGATTTTTTTTATTTCGGGTTCTGACATGACTTGGTCAGTGTGGACAGAGAGTTATGGTTCAGATTTGTGGGTTCAACCACTGCATACTAAATATATATTTGCTTGCTGTACTACGTGTTGAGTTAAGCGTCAACTAACTAAACCTTTTTGTGGTTTAACGTATTACATGGTACAGCTGCTAGTACTGCCTGATTTCCACTAGGGGGAGGAATAAACATTACTGTGGTGATTAGAATTGACTTCTTGATTGTATGTCCTCTTGTTGAAATGTATTTCAACTGCTACGTGGGGGCATTTATAATTGTATAGAATGTCGACAATTCAAAAGCATCTCTTCAAAATTGACCTCAACTACGACACTAAGTCATGTGAAGGGATTGGGAAATGTTAACACAGATGCCAGTGTTAGCTGAGAATAGCACATACAAATGAGCGATTGTTTGGATTCTCCGAAAAGCTCAATCCGTACCAGGTCCTGTCGGGTTCTCTTATCTTCAAACCCGGTTTTCCTCTTGTCTATTTGATTTTATTCAATTGTATGCTTGTGACTGTTTAGAGACCGCATGAGAAAATAGACCGATTGTGTCCTCTTTGTAAACGTGTACCATAATTTTACCCGCCTAATTGACAGGGGACAGCATTGTAATTTCAATCAAAATCAGGGAGTAAGGGTTAACCTCCTTGTTCAGGTCCAGGACATACATTGGGAATTCTGTTTTGCAAACCTTTTTGGTCAGATGTTGTTAACCACTAGAAAACATGCCACCGCCGATGTCCGTGTCCACCAGACCACAGGGCCTGCATCCGTCTCTTCGAGATCTTTTTAAAAGAAGAACACAAACATTACATTTAACATTACTCATTTTCTGAAATTAAGGTGAAACAATATGAAAAGAAAACGATTTAAAAGTAACAAGATGGTTAAATTAACAATCGCGATTTGACATGAAACCAAAAATGCATTCCACGACGTCGTAGACACAAGCTTGATATAATCGCTGTGTGCTAGAAATATGGGGCCAAATACACAACTTTCGATTAATCGGCACACGTTTCGGCAGAAAAACTGCCGTTGTGTCCAAACAGTTGAAAATATGATCATCCTAAAGCAGGTCTGCATTAGGTAATTTCCTCATTTCAAATCCAAAGGGCCGGAGAAACGAGACACAAAAATATATTTCTGTACAAATACCGAAGAAATTATGCATATTTCCTTATATAGAATTGTCGTTATCTTTCATGGGTTCCAACAATCTCAAAATCATGCTATCTCTGTAAATTCACAGTGTTTTTTCCTAGTCCACAAGCTTTTGGTTTATCTAGTAGTAGGGCTATCCTGTTCTTATCTTTTACTGCTCTAAATTTTGTAAGTGACGTTATTTATGCGGGACATTTTTCCGTGAATAGAACAGTAAAAATGTACCTATAATGCTCAGATTACCGAATTACCTAACGTATAACATTTAACATATGACTTGGAATAGACTGCATAACAGCGGCATATGGGGCTCCCATGGATTCTTGGTTTGATAAATGGGGTTTGTGCTCTGGATGAGTGTGTACTAAATCATGCAAATGGTGGAAATGTGGAGCTGACTTTTATATTATAACATATACATACGCTTCACAAATACAGCAACACACGCTTCAATAACACATCCAAGTAAATCTACAATGGGATTTTATGTTTCCCCATCGAACAATGATTACAGCAGAAACATAGCCTACAATTCTGCTCTGTATCTGCCTTACAATACTCCCTTGGCTGGTTTTCGGTTTACTACAAATCAACAAGTTACTTTCTGATATCCAACATATCAGTGACCAGATAACATTCCGCATGATTTTTTCATGATCAAATGCCTATTAATATAAGTAATAAAAACGACGAATAATTTACTGGAACATAGAGTCGTGCCCTATTCATTCTCAATTTCTATGCATTTAAACCTTGAAACCGGCCCATCAAGGCAAGAGACACCCTACCCCCGCACCTCCTTCCCGACTCTCCCCCGATCTCTTCCACTCCACGCCCCTCCCCGCCCCTCTTTGCAACCAGGGCGGAAGTGTGTGTCCATTCCTCCCAGTAGGATTACAGCTATCGGAGGATCAGTCAGCCACACGCTCCCATAAACTGGACGGGACAGCTACGTGAGCTTGCAGCGTGTAGTGTGTTTATATTTTTTAGCGCGTTTAGCAGAACCTAAACTCTGAATATTGACACCGCGGCCTGGCTAACACAATCCCTATAAAACTGCCTTTGCGACCATCGGAGTTCCTTCGTGCTCATACAATTGGAGGCACCCGGAGGCTCGTGCTTATACCCCTCCGAGGTTGCAGAAAAGCGCGTGGAAAAGCCCAGTGTTAACCCTGCGCGTGAAGAGGAAGAAGTGGGATCTAAACATATCCCTGCGCAAAAGCATAAATGCTTGAAGCTGGCTCTGGCTGTGGGAACGAGTCAATGCGGGGTTTAAAGGGAAGACGGTAGGGGTTATTTTCTCGCCAAACGAACCTTAAGAGCTGCTGTGAGATCGCATTGCTAGTGAGCCAATGCTTTGATGAATAATTTACTGTTCTGAGTGCCGCGAACACTAACCACCGTCTTCTAGAAGGTCCTGATGCCACTGAAGAGGGCCCCGATGGTGGACTAGAGAGAACCGACAACACTGGTCAGAATCGGAACGAGAGATTTGGACATTTTCAGCAAATTCGTCGGGGGAGGAGAGGCGGAGTGATGGTGTGTTGGTGGGGGAGGAGAGAAGGAGCTTCAGGCACCTCACGGAGGATACTGTAGCCTACTGATTCCGTTTTTGGATTTTTCTCTAAATCTAAATAACAACCAACAATTAAAGCCCTAAAAGAAATACAAACGGACGCTATGTCAAAGATTTAGGAAAATGCACTTTGGTGCTCATAAAAATTAGGCATCCAAAGAAAAACTAATCGGTCTGTGTAAAGTTTACCATCCTTTTAATGAGTAGCCTATCAAGTAGGCTGCCATTCATTTTAAAGCCTTATCCAAGTAAACTGATTAAATCATTGAGAACTGAAATAAACATTTTGTCATTCAATTTTCTTGAAGAGAGTCATTTGAAATCCCCCGAGTCAGATTTTTTTGAAGGGCGTTTCTCTCGGGCGATATCTACGTATCCGGCGTCAGTTGAGGGTTATATTTTAGAGAACACCTACAGTACAATTATATGTGAATCATTTAAACACCCAGACGCATCTACCTCAAAACTAACTCAGATCACGACCGGAGAAACAGACGAACGTTTCTCAAATGATTACCTCAGTCTCAGTAATACCTCTCGTGTTCGTGGGTAGCCTACTTTAAAACACCTCAGATGGCATCATTCTCAGACTCCGACCTGCAGACCTGTCCTCTCTGCAAGGAGCTCTGCGGCTCCTCCTCTGCTCCCATATCCTCTAACTCTTCAACCTCTTCGTCCTCTTCTCACTCCTCGTCCTCCTCGTCTTCCTCCCGTCGCCTTCATGTCCTCCCCTGCCTGCATGCCTTCTGCAGGCAATGCCTGGAGGGCCAACGCAGCCCCGGCGACCCTCTCAAACTCCGCTGCCCCACCTGCGACCAGAAGGTCTCCATCTCTGAGGCCGGAGTGGACTCCTTACCTTCTTCCAACTTCCTCTTCAGCAACCTTCTGGATGTGGTGGTGAGCTCCGAGGAACAGCTCCAGCTCGGCCAGAACAAGAACGGCCTCCACCTGGGGGTCGGCGGGGGCTCCACACCCAGGTTCCACCACTCCCACGGCGGGCTCCTCCGCCCGCATCGCCTGGAAGAGCCCCAGTGCAGCTCCTGCGACGAGGGGAACCTGGCCAGCTGCCACTGCCTGGACTGCCAGGAGTACCTGTGTGATAACTGCGTGCGTGCCCACCAGCGGGTCCGCCTGACCAAGGACCACTTCATCGAGAGGCTGGCGGAGAGCCTGCTCCAGCACACCGCGGGCCGGGGCAAGGCCAGTCCCGTGGGGGGGGGCGTGGGCGTCTCCCTGACCCAGTCCTTCCACTCCAACTTCTCCCTGCTGCCTCTGTTCCAGGACAGGATGAGCTTCTGCCAGCACCACGACAACGAGGTAGGACTTCCCCTGCCTGGCGCAACAGGGTCTCCCACTGCCACACATTGCGCCCTAAAACACTGTGCTGCTGTAGGTTCCCTCTTAACAGTTTGTCTTCACAGGGCCATGCAATAGATGTAGAGATAAATGTATGGCCAATGGTTGGCCGGATATGTTTTTGTGTGCCCAGCGAGTGCTAATGTGATATGTCCTACGTATGCGTACGTAGTCAGACATGACACATTAGCACCGGTTGCGCACACCAAAGCGCGTTGTGTGTTTTTAGCCCCGCGGTTTTGTGTCAGCTTCCAGCCAGTGTCAGCCCTGCTCCGCGGAGCCTCGTGCTAATAGCATAATGTGTGTTGTAAACACAGTCCTTTGCAGTGTGTAACAGGGTTTATATACTGAGTAGGCGCACACACACACACACACACACACACACCCTAATAGTATTACTGTAAGCGTGTAGTTACCGGGGCCTTACCAGGGGGCCATATGGACTGGAGTTCAAAGACGAGCTCAGTGGCTCTTCACTACTTCCCTGGAGACTCTGGCGTGCGTGCACATACACACACACACACACACACACAGACCCACCGACGTCTGGTTAATCTGTACCACACCGACCTGAGAGCGAGGCCCCTCGCTCCAGCTCCACATGTTTCTCCGACTACAGAGCCCCTAGCTGAGGAGAGGGCCACCAATAAAAATATGTGTGTATATTAACGATGGCGCAAACGCCAACCTAGTTCTCACGTGGTTTCTGAAATGGTCATTGAAAGGATCCACAAAAGCAATGTCATTTTAAACTTCTATGATATCTTTTTATTTATTTATTTTCCTGGAATTGAATCACTATAGGTCTTACAAGATGGCTGCTGCTGAAAGGGGGAGAGACACACACACACACACACACACACACACACAGAAGTCACATTGCCAGTAAAAAGCTCTGTTTTCCAGTAATGTCTTACTCATGGGGGGTGGGGTTGGGGGTCGTCAGGTCAGTGTGTGCGTGTGCACAAGCATGTCTCTGCCTCTCCTATTTTCTTCCCAGCTGATGGTTAGTTTTAGTGTGAATCTTCATCCTACCTTACCGATAGATAGATAGATAGATAGATAGATAGGATGAAAATGAGCACTGGATAATGGTTATGTGTCAATACATATATGATATATACAAATGCCATATATAGTGTCAGTCAATGGTTTGTTGCACATACTTGCATATTCAAATGAATTGTGTTGACAATTCAAAATGTAAAATAATGAAATAGGGCCTCTGGATCACTATTAACCACACTGACCAGATGGCCACACACACACACACACGCAGACACACTGACACGCACCCTCACACTGGGTGGGGGATGCAGAGCTTGGGGTTGGAGTGTTGGTTGGTATTTCGTGGGGGTGGTGGGCCTGTAAAACAAGGAATGCAGGTTGTTTGGAAACCAGAGTTGGGCTCAATTCAAAGATGTTAGTGTTGACTCATTCATCTCATTACTTGAAATTCTTATTGACTTGGCGCCACCCTATAGGATATATGGTTTGAATTTGAACACAGAATATAGAACTGTTTTCTGGATGCAATGGTCTTGATTGGTTATCCTTTCTCCTCAGATTAGGCAATTATATTTTCTTGATAAACAGGCCTACTTAAGTTTAGTGTTTTAAAGTCACAATCCAGTGGTTTTGTAGACGTCTACTGTTGAATATCATGTTAACCTATTTGTTCTTGGAGCTGTATGCTTTAGTGGCTTAAAAGTACACATCAGTAATCATTTGATTAACCTATAAAGTCAAATAAACTAATAGGCTTTTATTTAAATGTTTCATCAAATATTTCAGATTTCAACTGAAATAAGATGTTTTGTCTAGATGTTCAAAGGTGTGTGTTTGTACATACATACACATACATTTCTTTATACTACAATTATTTTTATTTAATTCCATTATATTGCCTTATATTTCCATTTGAATGCATATTCAGGAATTAGAGTAAGAGACACACACACACACACACACACACACACACACACACTCTCGTAACAAACCTTGGAAGTCTTGGACTGGAGAGTGGGGGATGTTATGGGAGTGTCGGGAATGCTGTGTGTCCAGAATCCAAAATGAGACACACACCATGCTTGAGAGTAAAGCCATCTAGAACTCCTCTAAGGAGTAAAGCCATCTAGAACTCCTCTGAGGAGTAAAGCCGTCTAGAACTCCTCTGAGGAGTAAAGCCGTCTAGAACTCCTCTGAGGAGTAAAGCCGTCTAGAACTCCTCTGAGGAGTAAAGCCGTCTAGAACTCCTCTAAGGAGTAAGGCCGTCTAGAACTCCTCTAAGGAGTAAGGCCACCTAGAACTCCTCTAAGGAGTAAGGCCACCTAGAACTCCTCTAAGGAGTAAGGCCACCTAGAACTCCTCTAAGGAGTAAGGCCACCTAGAACTCCTCTAAGGAGTAAGGCCACCTAGAACTCCTCTAAGGAGTAAGGCCACCTAGAACTCCTCTAAGGAGTAAGGCCACCTA
>JACXGJ010017002.1:0-11672 GCA_016801105.1 Esox niger
GGGGATGATCTGCCTCTGTCCGCTGGTCTAACCCCCTGGGGGATGATCTGCCTCTGTCCGCTGGTCTAACCCCCTGGGGGATGATCTGCCTGTGTGGCTATTAATACATGTAAAGATGGATTGTATATTGAACTATTCTAAACAGATCATGAGGTTTTCTGGTTTCATAAGTTAATGTATACATAATCAGTGTCGTAAGGCCACTTAAGGTTGTTTGTTCCTTGCTCTTGTACATAATACGCAGTGTAAGAACCATTGTAATTAATCCACTGAATTTTCTTTCACAATGGTATTGGCAAGACACTCTGAGCCAGTTGGTGCAGAGATTATCGGGGCTTCGTTGCCCGCTCAACTTCAGGATATGAATGAACAGAGAGTTTAGAGAGTCACCCGGTTTCTGAAAGTCCCACCACTCTGACATGCTCCTCCAGAGGGCCTAGTGAAGGAGGGGAGAGGAGACAGTCTCTCCTAATGACCTGGGAAGTTAGTTGGGAACTAAGTCCTAATCTATACACCACAACTGCTTGTGTTATGCTTTTCCATTACCGCACAGTATTAAATGCATTCTGAGAAAACAGGCTTGGGCTTTAACAGCTAGCGCTAAAAGAGGACAAATAGTATTACGTGTGATTTTCTCCTCTGTGGAAAGTCATTTTGGCAATGATTCATTCTCAGTAAGAGTGGTGCATAACCGTGTGTTGGTAGTCATTTCAGAGTACAGACCTTCTCTATCATAATCTAGACATAATTAAGAGTAAAGTGTCTCAGATGGCTTTGTAGCGCCTCACCCTGCTCTCTCGGTGGTTTTCTTCAGCAGTCAAATTAAAAGTCATTAACAGAGTGTTGGTGGTGGGCTATAATAGATTAATCCGGAAGGGTTTAGAGAATTAGCCTCAGGCTCTTTGTGGATGTTTTTCTGCAGAGGCTTTAGGCCTTGTCAGCTGGGTCAGGCTAGCCAAAACAACACAGACACACCCCACGCAAACATATCGTTTTCTGTGCAGTCAAAACTTTTGTTTCTCTCTCTGGGGGGCTTTCAAACAACCTCTACTTCACAGAATATTTGTTCATTGTCTCTGCAGGCTTTTGTCTGGCGCTGGCTCTCTGACGGGTTAATCTGGTGGTTTATTACGAGTGGGCGGAGCCGACTGCGATTCACAGGGAATGTCATCAGTACACGTCTCTGCGTTGTTTCAGGGTGATCTCTTCATCTCAATATCTGCCTGACTGAGCGTCCGGAGAGTAAAGAAAAAGTATTTGGCTAACAGTAATGGATGCCCCTGCCATCTCAGTAAGCCATGCAGTCAATTCGTCTGCTCTGGGAAGGAGTCTCCAGCTCCTCATCCTGACGTCAGTGATTCCACACCACCACAAACACCTCAGAAAGGATGGTTCGGGTTTGGGCACTCAGAGCCAAAAGATGCACTCACTAAAGTGCTTTCTAAGGGGGATAGTGTCCTGTACACGATGTGTGAACCTGTTGACTGGATATCCTCAGCTAGCGTTCACTGGTTACCGTCTGTTCCTGGGTAAAACATGGCCCCAGAAATAGGAAATGGCGGTGACCTCGTATTGTGGAGGTCCCATGAGGCCTGGGAAAAGGGTTTAGCAAAGAACGTTTCTGAACTGGATTCAGCTATGATTAATGGTGCTTAACACTGCTGGCATGGTGATGTTTGTGGTTTACTACTTCACCAAAGTGCTTGATGCAACAGAAGAAGGATGTTATGAGTTTTTTCAAAATTGCTTTGTATTTTTTAGGACCATAAAAATGTGGTACCGGTTTTTTGGTAGTAAGATAGAAGGTATCCCTGTACATGATAAGTAGAAACAGTAAGTTAAATGGATGAACGATCCTCTGTTTTCTTAGCAGGTTCTTGCTTAGTTTCAATCCTCATGGTCTCACAGAAAGACTGAACTAACCGCTTATAAAGAATATTGGAAAGAGATGCATGGAGAAAGAGCTGCTAAGTACATTCCATAGTCACTAGGTAATATTCCAACTTTCAAATTGAAAACACTGCCGATGTGTTCCCTCTTCTGTGAATGGACTGGAGTGGACTGGAATAGACTGGAATGGTCATCATTTGTGGGATTTCCAAAACATAGATTGTATCAAATGCTTTCAAATATACTGTGTGGGCAGAATAAGAACAGATGTGCCCTACCGCAATACAACGAAACCTGTGTCTCAGAGTAAGCTGAAGAAATGCTAAAAGAACATCCGTGAATTTGAGCCTTTTTGAAACATTTGTTTGGAGCCCCTCTGGGAATGGTTACTTCACCTTGACAAGTAAATCCAGCCGAGCTAGACCTGTTACGTGTAGTCAGAAACGAGTTAGAAGCCAGCTCCATCCTGCAAGAGTTGGTTATTCCAAACCCTCTGCTTTACTATTTGCCCTTCAGATCACATTGCTTGTCTGAAGTGTTTATTCATCCCGTCTGTGGCCGTGCTGGGAAGCTCCCAAATGGGACAAGGAGTTATACAAAGCGCCAGATACATTAGCTGCTTCAAATAGGGGGAGTTCTGTAGGCTTGTCTTCCTGTCTGTCTGTGTGGGTTGATTTGTGGTAAGAGAGTTGTGTTGATGGCCCGTGACAGTTTTACAAGTTGTGTCATCCTCTATTGGCTAGGAAGACAAGGCTGATAGTATTGAAAAGGATTGCATTGTCTGTGTGAACTAGTTCCAAAAACAGGGAAAAGTTGTTAATGGTACATTGTCACACATGAGGCGTAGTGCAGTGAAGACATGTACAATACACTGTGGGTAAGGACACAGGGCCAGCTGTTCATTGGAAAAGCAACATAGTCCTATTATTACGTAGACTGAGCGCGCTCTGAAAGACACTAAGGCCCCCAGTTCCAGGATGTGCATGCATAAGAGTGCACACACACACACACACACACACACACACGTGCGCGCATGCGCACAAACCAACGTAGCCTAGCTGAGAGACACCAAAGAAGTTGTATTGTGAGGGAGGGTTATTAAATCAAATCAGTTTAGTCCACAGGTCTAATAGCCAAGCTCAAGTTTAACTTTGATCCACCCTCTGATTGGATTGGGCAGCTTCACTAAGTGTTTTGGAAAACCCTTCTAGAAGGCTGCCGTTGGCTTTGAGGCGGTGGCCCGCTATTCATAAGCATAGCCTCCATCAAAAGCTTGGCTGTAATTTCTCTGGCAGTCGACTCAGCATTATATAATGAATCTGAGTGTGTCTATTGTGAAAAGGCAAGAGACTGCTGTAATGGCTTAAGGGTAATGAATAACACAAACAGTGAAATCATCAGGACCAAGCAGAAACACAAGCCCCTGACTGAGGAGGGTAGGGCGGTTTGAGCAAAGTCAGTAGTCTGTGAAAACTGTAGTGTGGAAACTACTTTTTTCTTGATGGAAGTCAAAGAGTCATGATGGTGGTTTTATATTCTGACAGATGAAGGGCTGTAGACTACTGCACTACTCATAGTCTCCAAATGTCACCAGTTTTTACAATGACTCTGCCTGTATGCCTGTCTGTCTCCTCACTGTGCCAGTGAATAGCACTCCCATTCCCACAGTTTGCAATAATTAATTTGTGTATAATGACCTGTCAAAATCTAATTTATTTCAAGTCTTACTATATCATTGTTGACAGCATTTTTCTCTATTACTTATTCCAGTTGTTATAGGTTACGGGCATTCCATGATAGAGTGGATCTGGTATGGCTTGGAGCTCCACACGGCGGATGCAGAACTCCATAGTATTCCCAAACTCTCAAAGTCACAGATAGACCTTTACCTGATTCCACCACATGTATTCAAAATGACTCGTGTTTTGTAAAGTCAATTTTTAATACTAAACTCTGTGGAGCTGGAGATCCAAATCTTTGCTCATACCACAGTGGGCCATCGATGCCTAGAGCACCCTGGGTAATGATACACTGTAATTAGATGTAACGACTTGACCTTTAGTCTGATGATGCTAGCCGTGATTGACTTTACAGTAAGTAAAGCACACGTGCACACACGAATGTTGATGACGATACACTTTAGACTGCATGTGCACACATAAAGAAGATGATTTTGATCCCTGGTGTCAGAGGTTAACAAAGTGACATAGTGAAGTGACATAGTGAACATGCAGTGCATGGTTCCCCTCCATAAAGACGCTATGCTCTGTTTCATATGTGTTACTTTTGTCCATCACCCGTTAGGCGATACATTTTACGTCTCCCGATTCTTATACATTATTCATTCTTATTTGTCGTGTCTAGGGAAAGGGAAGGTTTGTCAATGAAAGGCCAATTTAATTTATGAAAAACGTAAGTGTCCCGGTTGTTTTCCAGTCACAGGGTTATACCGGGCATTCAGAGTGTCAAAGAGCCCAGTGTATGTCTAGGCTCTGTTGTTTTAAGGTGCACCCCATCTAAGGAGTAAGTCCAGCAGTGGCTATGCAGCCAGTCAAACAGAGGCTCCTTTTGTCATTCATATTCCTTGCATGTGTTCTGGTGCAATTGGAAATGAGCAAATGTCTGCATGTTACGTTTTTGTCATTATGCTAACAGTCTTATACAGATCAACGTAATAGGTATTTATTTTAGCGTTATAATACAATTATTATTTACAGCCAGAAACTGGGAGAAAGTGGCGTAACTACCCTGCTCAGGAAGAGATCTGCAAGATGTTCCACTTTTGTTTCCTGGCCCTACATTATTGACCACTAGTCTATCGTGATACTGTTGACATATGTAATTGATTACCCTTTACATTAGTTACAGACCAGAGAGGAATATGGCCACGGTAAACTGGGATCATAAGGTGGCTGTGGTATTGTTGTCTGGGTTATTGGGATTCATTATTTAGAACTGCTGGGCCTCTGCCACCAATTGCATTTACCTTCCAGGGATCCAGACCAGCAGCCTCCCTGCTTAGCCGCTTTGAGGCAAACCAGCAGTGTGATGCCGAGCCGAGGCAGGACGGGATCTCAGAATGGGATGCTTTGGTGTTTTATTCATCGGTATCAGAGGGATATAGTTAAAGATGTAGGCTACAGTTGGAGGAGACAGTTTTATCCTCCCATTTTTCTCCTGGTGCAGTGGAATATTTTCATCTGTGTGGTAAAACAGGCTTGCAAGTCTTGTTGTTTGCTATTTAACATTTGTGTTAAGGGCTGTCACAATAACGATTATCGTGGGCAAAAGAATTCATGGTCACGATATTACCAAATTCATCTTTAACTTTGTTTATTGTGTGTGTTGTGTCCTTTTGGGCTAGTGAATTGTAGGCTACTCCAAATGCGTGTGTAGGTTGGTGGGGAAAATCTGTAACCAAAACTGTAGAAATATATATTTCACAAAAAGAACAATTACACTCAATGGATAGTGGAAAGGCAAACAGTTGATCTGCTAAACAAAAGACCCATAAGGTCTATGGCAGAGTGGAGTTTTTGACAAACCCTAAGTCATTTTCACCTAGTGAATGGCGCATCTTCGCGGATCTCTCCCGGGGGTTCTGGTGGGGCTTACGAGTTGATTTCAAAGCCAGTGTATAGGATCACAGATTAATTGCACGCATCGTAGATTAAGTGCACACATCATTTGTCTATAGGTGACAGGAATAAGCTGTTGGAAAACCAAGGGGATTGTTTGGAAAAATACGTAATTTTGGCTCAGAAAACAACATTTTAAGAAAAAAAGCTATCAGTCAAATTCTTCATCAACTTTAATGTGTTTTTTTCCTCTCTTTGTAAATATATTACACTCAAAATATGAGTGTATGGAGGTGGCGTGAGTCTGTAACCACCATAACTGTACAAATAAAAAAATAAGAGTATAAAAAAAGAACAATTGTACTTAATGGAAAGTGAAAAGGCTACCAGATCAACTGATAAACAAAAGATCCACAAGGCCTAACACCGAGAGGAGTTTTTGGAAAAATTTTCACCTAATGAATAGGCTATGAAAAGACATAATTCAAACGCTACAGTATAGGTCCAGTGTATAGGTCCAGTGTATAGGTCCCGTGTATAGGTCCAGTATATAGGTCCAGTATATAGGTCCAGTGTATAGGTCCAGTGTATAGGTCTAGTGTATAGGTCCAGTGTGTACATCCAGTGTGTACATCCAGTGTATAGGTCCAGTGTATAGGTCCAGTGTGTACATCCAGTGTGTACATCCAGTGTATAGGTCCAGTGTATAGGTCCAGTGTATAGGTCCAGACTCGTAGTTTGAGCACCTGCATTGTTTACGCTTTAAAAATCCATGGAAAAATCAAGAGGAGTTTTGAGGAAAAAAACAACGTCCCTTTTTCCATGTGAATAGGCTACAAAAACAAAGCGCATTTGCGGATCTCTCCCGGGGGTTCTAGTGGGGCTAGCGATTTCAGCGCCAGTGCATAGGTCCAGTCCCCTTGTTTAAGCACATACATTGATTGTTTATAGGAGACATGAATATGATATAGAAAAACCAAGAATATGTGGATTATTAACATGATGTCAATATAAACTTTTTTTTATATATCATGGTTATCCTCAATACCAGTATCTTGCAACACTCCTAGGACTGTTCAAGTGCTACGTCCCCATCTCCTTTCCATCTGTGGAGGGCAGATAGAAGTGTACAGTGAATGTGATGTACTCCGTGGAAAGTTATTTTCTTCGTTTTAAGGTGTAATATCAGGGCCCACTTGTAAATAAGAACCCGTTCTCAGTGTTCATCCCCACAACGAATGAAAATGAAGTAATGTATGATGAAATACTGTTACTGTTCATTGCCTGTGGGGTCGAGCCCAAGATGAAAGCATATGTCACACTGCATATTCAAAACTATGAACTGATGCTGATCATTATCTTCAGATCCGGCCTCATTCAAAGTCATTTTACGATTAAGAAACGTGATCCTCTGTGCGGGAACAGTACATTTTACCTAGACCTTTCCTCTGAAATTACACTGAAACTCCCTTCGGTAAATTCGTCTTCAACCTAGATGACCCTTGAACCTTTGCATGGTAACAGAGACCTGGATTACTGTGGCCCTTGCAAGTCGAGGTCGTTCCCGGTAAACGTCTAGCTATAGTAGATCACGGCAACACGAGGCCCCAGTCTCATCACTCTTTGTCGGCGTGTCCCACTTCCAGTGTCTACAATATTACATCCAGCTACTTTGCCCAGTCAAAATGATAGATTATCTTAGGTGAGTTTAACAATTACCCTGCAATTTAGATCCTGCTCGACTGCAAATTCCGCTCGGCTCCCGAAACAGCTCAGGGAAGACTAATGATTCTGCACTTTTAAGTGGGAACTTGAAAATGTAACAATCTATGATAATAATGCTTTCAGCTGAGACCTTCTCTCTTCTTGATCCTTTGACGGTCAGTTAGTTAAGCTCTGTGTAATTTCCTCAGTTGATGATGGACGGTATGTCTGTTTTAAACCTCTCACATAGCTTTCAATCACCTTTTCTTCTTTCACAAAGAGCAGGCAGAGAGCTGCGGCGCCACGGCCTCGTGCTGGCATTGCTCTCTGGCAGATGACTGATAGTAGAGCTCCTCTCTGCCCATTATCTGGCACAGTATGCCAGTAATCATCCAGGAATGGGAGCAGGGCAGAGGGTGGGCGTGTGCGTGTGCGCTGCCATGCTTCTTTCTGTGGTGATACAGGAGACCGTGGGGAATAGTCTGTGTCTCTGCTGGCCGAATTTTAGGGATGAAGGTATCAGTCGTTAATATCTTGTCAGTTGGGGAATTTGCCCAAAGGATAATGATTGCATAGCCAGGTGTAATAAACATGGAGGTGCGTGCGTGCGTGCGTGCGTGCGTGCGTGCGTGTGTGAGAGTGAGTGAATACGGGGTAACTACATAAGGAGGTGGGCCTATTCTGAAGTAGATTCATGTTTATTGCGGTCTGTGTGTTTGGTTTCTACGTTCTTCAACACATCCAGGGGAGATGGACAACAGTGTTGAATTGAACCCTGTTGTTAAACCTTGATTTGCTGAAAGCTGTTGTATGGCAGCAATAGGCCTCTCAGGGTTTGTGGTATATTCTTTTCTTACACCACCACTCTGCATTGTATCCTCACAAAGAGCAATACATACCACACCCACTCAATCCTTAATGCTTCAGTGAAAATTATTTTTATTTGTACTTTGTCATTGAAATGAAAGGCCTGACTTTCAAATTTAATCTGTATGTATTGTCGTCCATATCAGATGTAATATACTGTGTAGAAATGTCACAATGTAATGTATAGAAATATACACAGTCCCCCGTATTTATGGGTGGCAAAAGTATTAGGACAATTGGCTTTACAGCTGTTTCTTATTAGTTAGCTCTGTTTTTTTACATGTTTAATGCATGGACCAGAGAGGGTCAGCCGTTATCCCCTGCAGAAGTCTTTAACAGCAGGACTATATAGGCTGGCCAAAAAGGAGCCAAGAAGAATAGCTAGCTGAAAAACATGATGATCAAAAAAGAACTTAACATGCCTGCAGAGTTTTGAGAAAAGTATTGTAAAGATTAGATAAAGATTAGATGTGTACCAGAGCAATACTTCATCTGTGAAACAAGATGTTTTTCTGGGTCAAAAAGTGGTAAGTTCTTTACTGACTTAATGATTGACAGTGTCATATGGCGGATGATGATATTCAATCTGGATGATAATGTCTGAAATGGATATGCATTGTTATACGAGAGCGTGAAAGAGAGTGTGATAATTAAGATGGATAATCCCTTCTGTTGTCCTCCTGCTCTCAAACATTCCTAAACACACAGAAGTCGTCTTTCTAATGGGGTGTAACTCACTGCAATCTCCTTATTATGGGTTTTCCACTACAGATCCTGAGGAATCTGCTCAGACATTTAATCAATGCCTCAATGGCACAGAAGAAGAATGCCCCTAATTGGTGCAGATGTGGGTGACCTATCGTGGTCAATCGCTTGTCCTCAAGGAGAACTTATTTCAGGTCCTTGGAGGAGATCCAGCATCATCTTTCACATTCATATTTGAGTGTCACACACGACCAACAACCCAGGTTTTTTTCACCCTGGGCTGGATGACTGCGGGCTTTATTTCAATCCGGTATCCTTGACTGCCAACACTGCTAAGATCATAAGGACGTTTTTTTGTATTATTCATTCCAATTGAGTCCTGTGATTCACATCATTTCTGTTGAAACACTTTGAGTTGGGCTGTTAACATTTGGCTGGATGTGATGTCATCAATGTACGACGTCCCACAGGAAATTACTCCGTGCAGCAAATGTAGTTTTGTGATATTAGTCACAGTCTTCCTTGTACCAGAGCCTTGGGAGCAACATGAGCAATTAGCTTAGCACTGTGTTGTGTTAAATACAGTCAAATGGATTGCAAAGTATTTTTGTCAACGTTCATTTGTCCTCTGAAAGACATACGTTTTAGTCATCGGACTGTAATGTTATATAACAAGCCATCACCACATACGTATGCTCTTCAGTTTGATTGTTAGTGTTCTCAGTGTTGCTGTATTGTGTTGCCTTTCAAAGGCAGACCTGAATTTATAATTTCAGTGAGGAGGTGGGGTCCAATTATAACACTCGAGGCTCAATACACACATGCGTCTCCCCACCGGAGAGCTCCACACCCCTCCCCACTGTGCCTCCTCTTCACCTGCCTCTCTGTGATTCCCGCTGTCAATAAAAGACGTGAAAACTATGAGCATGTGAAGACGGTGTGTGCGATTTCACTCGCCATTTCCGTTTTATGAATGCCGAATGAAACGAACCTCACACCTCGTCTCACATTCTTGTCTATTTGAAGTCCGCCCAACACACGGAGTACTGCTGGGGACTGGTCAAGATTTGGGCGTCATGCATGAACGTGACGTGATTGATCAGCGTCAAGTGAAATATCAGCGCTGACAAGAGTAGTTGTGTCTGAATGCTTCGGGGGAGATCGATAGAGTCACATCGAAGTGAGCAGTGCATCAGCAATGACTGATCACTCCCCCACTCCTCCCCCAGTCCTCCCCCACTCCTCCCCCAGTCCTCCCCCACTCCTCCCCCAGTCCTCCCCCAGTCCTCCTCCCCCACTCCCTGCTGTCACCGATTGCATAAGGGTGTCTGGAACGCCTCCTGCGTAAAGCGCGCCACTCGTGGAAACCACACAATAGGAAGAAGATGAAAAGGGAAATAACCGCCATTACCCCAGGATAAAATAACTGTCCTGTTGGACAGTGTTTTTTATATGGGAGGATGCTGTGTTATGCTGCTGGGGGATTGTGTCCCTAGTGTGTGTCATTCAGACTCTCGTGTGTGTGTGTGTGTGTGTGTGTGTGTCAGTCAGTCACAAGGCCCGTGTGAGCACATATGCACGTATTTATGTGTGCATGACAGTATGTGTGACTCAATGATGAGCTCATGGTTTATCACAGGCTGGCAGCTGTCTGTCAGTCTCAGTGTGATGTCATTCACCCTGGGCTGTTGCCAGGCTGCTGTGGGACTGGAGGTTGCTCTCATGCACAGGCATCTGCCATCTCTCTATATGTGAGCACCCACCCACCCCCCCCCCTCACTCAGACACTCACATTTTCTCTTCCTCTCTCTCTACCTGTCAGTAGCCCTTCAATCAGTTATTCCGCGCACACACACATGCAAACACACCAAATCCCAAACTAATGCACATTTAGAAACAGGGCCAGTCATTTAATGTATACAAGATTGTTTGTTTTTGCGGTCTAATTTTGAAGATAAATTGCTAATTACTGTAGATTCAATGAGGTATCGATTTCACACAGAAAACTCATTAAACAGTCCTCTGGCAGAGTGTTGTTGATTGAAACAGACAGGATATCTCATCGACATGCTGTCCAGAGTCTGGTCCCAGATCTGGCCATACTGTCTGGCCTCCCCCTGTGGTTGTTGTATTGTGTGACCATGAATTTGGCGTGAAAGCATGAACAGATTTGAACATTTTACTAATTTAGCATAAACTGTTATCCCGGGTGACTGATGAGATCAACAGCTCTTTCGCTATCCTCTCTAACCACCAGGTTGTCACCCACTCTCTGGGGCTTCATGTATGCTGCGTAAAATACCAGAGGAGACTAGACTGAACAAGCGTTGGGTAAATGGTATACTTCAACTATTGAAAGGTGTTTATACTGCCTTTGAAGCCATAACTATAGTAAGCAAATGACTGGTGTGTGACGTGACTGAGTCTTTATTGGCTCCTGGTGGTGCTGCACAATCCACTGGCAATGACTAACCTTGAAGGTCACACTGAAAGTTCCTTTTCTCAGACCAACACAATACTAATCATGGATAATTTTCAAACCACCAGCTCATAACAAACAGATCCTTTTGGTGACCAGCAGGTACGGAAACACAACTATGGAAGGGCTGTTCATTTGGTTTCCTGATTTGTATACTGTTAGCAGCGCTTTCAAACTCGAAACGACAATTATAAAGATTATACACCGATCAGCCATAATATTAAGACCACTGAGAGTTGAAGTGAATAACTGTCACGTCCTGGCTATGCCCCTAGCCATCTTTGTGCTGGCTGGGGCCATAGTCAGGACGTGGCCAATAGAGGTGCCTCTAGCCACCTCTATGCACTTGGGTCTCCCCAATTGGAGGCAGGTGTTGTGTATTGCCTCCAATTGGGGAACCTATTTAAGTTGACTGTTTTGAGCACATGGGTGTGGTTTATTTTGGTTGT